>CABHPQ010172999.1:0-28345 GCA_902168405.1 Peromyscus aztecus
AGGAACATTTGGTTTTGTGATCTTGTTGTGGCTCAAATCTCTGGAATGTCTGAACCTGGGAGACCTGTTGTAATTGTGGGGATTCTAGAAGACCTGTGCACACAAGGGTGTCACTGAAGGCTTATAAACTGAGAGCTGTCTCATTTCTGTGAAGGACCAACACAATTACCTGTGGACTCATAAATGTGACTCAAAGTGAATAGAAAAGGACACAAACATTAAAGAGGTGTCTCCAGATCTTTCCCCTCAGTAAAGGGAGCAGTTGGATCCTGGAACAGTGGAGACCAACTAAAGCTATCAGGTAAACCTCCACTGTCCAGGTTACAAGATGCACACTGTGCACGTGTGCCTTGTCAGACGTGAGTGTTTTGTTACATTAGTTTTAAAATTTACATTACCTTTAACCTCTTTGACTTTTAGAAAGTCCAGACAAATTGAGACAGGAAAGGAATATGGAGAGTGAGATCGGAGAGGCCCAGGCCACAGCCCCTGCAGTTAGCGGCCTTTCCTCTCACAGGTGACACAGGTTCCCACTCTAGTGAGCAGGCTGTCAGGACCTCTCACCTGGGGAGTGAGTTTACCTCAGAGTGGTTATTGATGGTCACACATTCTGCCCCCAACCCCCTTCCCTGCCTTCTGCCTGGAAATCGGAGACCTGGCTGCAGGCCTGTGCTGTCAAACCTCCCCCATCCTCAGGAAGGGATAAGAAGAGACCCTCACGTCATGTGGGTCCTAAATCCTCTCCTCAGAGCACCCCCATACTGTTTGTTGGCTGTATGTCTGCCCACAGCATTGATAACCCTTCGTATTCCCCAACAATCCATTTCAGTGCCTCTCTTGAACTTAAATTGAAGACCTTTCACCTAGTATCCATGAAAATGCTGGGAGGGTGTGGCAGCTGCCTGTAATCCCGGAGGTGTCGAGAACTGGGTTTAAGTGAGACTCTTTCTCAATAAACAAGGTGGAGAATTATCTAGGAAGACACTTCAAATCAACCTCAAGCCTCCAAACACACATGCATGTGTGTCCACACATGTGCCCACACACACGTTAACATACACCACACACACCAGCAGCAGCAGCAGCAGCAGCAACAACAACAAGAGCTTCTGTGGGCCAGATAAATGAAATCCATAAGGAACTGTTTGTGTAATTTATGTCTACTAGTGTACGGTGTAGATGGCACACTAAGTCGAAGGATACCAAAAGAAAAGCTGCCACCCTCCTCCACAGAACAGAACCTTGAGTCATTTGTTTCTGCACGTTACTCTAGATTGACTGAGTGTGTACAGGAACCGTGACTGTCCTTAGAAATCTCTCTCACAACTCATGCTACAGAACTGCCTTTCCGAAGTTCACCACTATGGATCTGTGAATGTTAGGTTTAAATGTAAAACCCATCCCTCAGCAGAAAGGCTACTTTCTGCCATGGATGTTGGCTGGTACAGAAACTCACGACTGATTCAAGTGTAAAAAATTAGTGTCTCTGGGATGCGTAGACAGATATGGGACATCCATAGCACACTCTGTCCCCAAGGCTCAGGGATGATTGAGGAAGAAGGGATGGAAAGCTGGAAGAGCCAAGGAAGACTGACTTGAGACAGCGTCTTGTGGATGTGGCAGGATCATCCCAGTCATGAGTTCACAGTGACTGTTGTTGCCTGCACAAAAGTCAACAGCCTGTCTTGGAGTTGGGGTGCTTAGGAGACTCACCCCACAACTGAGGTGCTATGGACAACTGACTGCTTCTGGTAGGGGCAGAGCCAGCTTTCTTAAAGGGTGTGGCCCCTGGTAAGACGGCGCTCAGTGGGTATACTTACGAGAATATGAGCAGCACAAACTGGACTTGGTGGGTTATTTTTTTTTTCAGGCACAAAGTTGGGAGTAGGTGGGAGGTAGGGATGTATCTGGGAGGAATTAGGAATAGGAGTTGGGGTGAATGGGATCAAAATATCCACAGCACACAATGGATGCATTCTGTTCCTTCGTATTTATCCAAGAGCAAGGAGCTGACATGGTGCAAGATTTTGCATGTGGACATTTTCCAGATGCCTTGTTTATACACAAAAATCGGAAATAAATGTCTTTCACCTGCAAATGCACAAACAAATTAGGGTATAAAGTAATTTGGTAGAGTCATTGAAAAACTGTTGGTATATTTGTCAAAGTGAGACTCATACAAAGCAATTGCATCCCCAAGGACACACCCGATGCAGCAGGCTTGTGTAAGAACATAGCAGGATGGACCTGTTTTTCCCAATAGCTGTCAAGCTTCTGCCTGGTTCTCTCATGCTCAACAGGTAGACAAGCTTATAGGTTGGTTACCAGGGCCTTCCTTCCTTGGAGCAGATGGGAGGCCCAAATCTCACAAAACCCAGCCTGTGGGAGGGGGAACTCTTATCCTGGACCCCCTGACCTTTGCACACCCAGTCTAAGTCAGAGCTACATTGCTTCTTCTTAGGCTTATGCCAAATGAGGGAGACCAGCTCCTTCTTTTATTTACTCTAGGGACTCTTGAGCAGGGAGAAATGAGGAATATGCAGATAGAAATACAGAGGCGAGAGACAGTTAGAAACACAGGATAGCCTCGGGAGGGCCTGGGTCAAAACCCACCAGGCCTTTCTGGCTCTACTAAAGGGCTTTTAAAGAAATGCCAAGGGGTGGAGCAAAAGACCTCCCCCCAGCACAGCCAAGTGCAGACCATTCCAGACCTGGTGACCATGCATGTGGTCAAACCATCTCCTAATAAAGCCCTGCTGTGTAAAGCAAGCTCAGATCTCACTAGGAAGCTTTTGTGGACTCCCATAGCCAAACACTCAGGTTTGAGTGTGGACTTTTTCTTCCCAGAAAGTGAAGGCTAAGTGACAGATCTTTTCAACCCTTCCTTAGGACTATGCATCAAGCACCTCCTAAGTGGTCTAGGTCACTATGATGGTCTGAAGTCAGACTTTTGCTCAGTCACACAAGGAGGCCAGGTGACATGTCTGGAGGGGAGTCCTATCCAGCAGAGGGCTTTACTGTTTCCTGGCCCTGAACCTCACAGGCAGCCCAGGCTGTGTTTGGAAATCTTTACTCGGGTGCTAGATGGGAATAAAGGCACCTCAAATGAGGAGACTGAAGCCCAGATCATTTAGTAGGTAAACGATAGAGCTAAGGTCTTCAGAGTCTGAAATCCAGTTCTAGACCAATGTTTCCCACAGACTCATGCATGGCTCCTCTGGAAAGCTGGTGAAGTTTACAAGGCTATCTCACAATGGGATTTTAAAAAACATGGAACAAAACACATGACTACCAAGTCGATTAAAATAGTCAGGCATGCCAGTCATATTGAAATACATTTGTCAATGTTTTGTTTTTAAGACAGATTCTCACTGTATAGCCTATGTTGGCTTTGAACTCTCAATTCTCCCACACCCAGGTTTTATGTGGGTGCTGGCAATATGAACTCAGATCCTCATGTTTGTTCAGCAAGCACTTTGCCCACTGAGCCATCCCCCAGCCCCTGTGTGCGTTTATTGATGTTTTAAATTTAAGACATATCAGTAGTTCTGGGAAACAGATTTTCCAGGCAGTCATGAGTGATGTCTGTTATGACAGGGATGTGAAATGCAGCTTTAATGCTGACAAAGTCAGAGGTCATATTCCAACTGAAGGAGTGATGAAGAGGTCTAATTCTGCTTTCATCCAAGTCTCCAGGCCTCTTGCATGCCCGTGTGGATCCACTGGGGTGGGGGTGTCTGTGAACCCTACGTTCAGATCTCCTCTGTCACCTCTAACTTGTCTCCCTTGCCTTCGGCTACTTCCTGGCTTTACTGAAAACCTGTCTATCAGCTGATGACGAGGGCAGTGCTGGGCGCTGTTAAACAGTCCCGGACACTTCCCGAGACGTGTATACCCAGTGAGCTGTTGGACCCAGTGCCACCGGGAAACAGTGACACAGTCTGGGAAGGGCAGTGTCTCCTGGCACATGACTGAACTTCTGAATGAGCTGCACAGGTAGGAAGCAAGTGCTTGGGGACAGAAGAGTGACCCCATGCGTTAGGTAGAAGACATGAGCAGTGGAACTGAGAAGGAAATCCAGATAGCCCAAATCCTATTTCCTGTTTGTGCAGCCTGTCAGTCCGTTGTAAACCCTGACCCCGGCCTTCAAGGTACAGCAGACGGCCATGAGACCAACCACTGACCCTGAGCAGTCTCAGGGCAGTTAGCTGTGAGGGCAGCAAAAGAAGCTGTAGCTGTGCCTGGAGGCTGCGTCTCCTGACGCTCACATAGCCCTTGTGGTCAAACGTCCTGGAGGCCGTAGCCAGGATGTTCCTGCTACATCAGAAGCTCGGGCATTATCCCACCCACATACACTATCGAAGCTCTGTATCCCCCAAAGAATTTATTCTGTGGTTTTGACATCCTCTTAGAGGCTTTTCTAGAGGATTATGGGGAGAAATACCCTAAAAGAGAGACCTGGGCAACCACAACATGGGAGGGCAAGGACCATCAGTGAATACGCTTTAGATTCTGCCTGCTGTGGAACAATCCTCTTCTACGCTATGAACATGTGTTTGGGAACCAGTGGTCAGGACAGGAACGTCCGGCTACAGTTGCCCTTTGATGTTGAAGTCGGCCTGTTGAGTGGTGCTGCAAGCCCTAACCCCAGCTCCTGGGAGGCGAAGGCAGAGCAAGTGTTCAAGGCTAGTCTCCTGCCCCACAAACATTTAAAAACCCATCTTTAATGTCATAATGTAGAACCCGCTGGGCAGCTCCTGCCTTGGGGAACCCCCCCCATTCTCTCTGGAGTGTTTGCTTTGCTGAGTAAATTTTGCTTGAACTGCCTGTCATTCTGCTGACCTCTCTCCTTTGAAGAAGAGGTTCCCCATAACTCGTGGGCCAGGAATCTCTAAGGGGCGGCACTAGTACTAACACTGGGGACATGCAACTTCAGGGGACAGTAAAGCCTAGTAGTTAGGCACAGAAGCTTGGTCCCAAGATGTTTTAGATTGAAAACCCAGTCCCATCATACCCTCATGCAAATCTCCTCAATCTCTATGACTCTGAAAGGACTAAGCAGACTCCTTAAACAGGCTGCTCAGTCTTCTCTCAGAGATCAGGCCTCAATGTCAGTTTCCTGAGAGCAGGAGCATGAACAAAAGACATAGTCCTTGCAGTAGCTCCCTTTCTGCATATACTCTGACCACTCAAGGTTTAATCAATTGTTTACTGACCCCTCATCAACTTAGAGCTATGCGCATGAGTCAAGGACAGAGCCTGGGCCACTGAGTCAGCCCCCACAGTCAGTATGTGCTAGACCAGCCAGCCCCCATGGCAGCTCAAGGACAAAGCCTGGGACTTGTCCAGGCCTGCCCTAAAATGATAACTGTCACCCCCAACCAGTAAATTCAAAGGTTACACACCCTCATCCAATTAGATGATGCAAAGGCTTGTACCACCTGCTTGCGGTTTTTCCCTTTAAAAACCCCTCACCCTGAGAGCTCAGGGCCGTCCTCCTCCACCTGCTGTGTCGGAGAGTTCGACACGGACCAAGTCCAGACTTGCTTGTTATCAATAAACCCCTGTGTGTTTTGCATCGGGTATCGACTCTGTGGTGGTTTTGCTTGGGGGGTCTCGTGACATGGGCACAACACCTCAGTTCTTCATTCTAAAGCAGGGATGACTGACATATCCTACATGTCAAGTTAGCCATGATGCCGCTGGGGAGGTAGACAGGAAGGGTGGGGCACGCACCCCGCCCCGTGTGTGTGTGTGTGTGTGTGTGTGTGTGTGTGTGTGTGTGTGTGAGAGAGACAGAGAGAGACAGAGAGACAGAGAGAGACAGAGAGAGACAGAGAGAGAGAGAGAGACAGAGAGAGAGAGACAGAGAGAGACAGAGACAGAGAGAGAGAGACAGAGAGAGAGACAGAGAGAGACAGAGAGAGACAGAGAGACAGAGAGAGACAGAGAGAGACAGAGAGACAGAGAGAGACACACAGAGAGAGACGGGCACACACACACACAGAGTCAGAGACAAAGACAAGGAGACTGCCACATACCCAGCCAGAGCTCATTGATTTGGCCAGTGAGCGCCAAGGAGCTTGGGTCACACAGTGAAAGCCTGTCTCTAAAGCTAAGATGATGAGCATGCACCACCACACTTGGCTTCTTACAGGAGTGCTGGGAACCCTCACTCAGGTCCTCATGCTTGGGTGGCAAGTACTTCTCCCCAGCCCTAGGGACAGCAGGACTGTGCTGAGGCTGTGTCCCTTTTTGGTGACAGGAATGGGCTGCCTACTTGATGACTTAAGGTGGGGCACAGACACGCATGTTCTTATTTTCATATCTCATTGGGGGATAGCATCAAAGCTGTGGTCTTACCAATATTCCTCCATAAGCGGGGGTTAGACTGAGTGTTTGAGTTTCAAGATGTAACGCCCTGGTTAGTGGAAGTCCACACAGTGACACACACCACAGGTGGCACGGAGCCCGTCAGACAGTGCGCCATGGTGGCAGTGCCTGGTCCCCATGCTGTGTGAGGAGCGGGGAGCCACCTTCACCTTAGGGAGCTCTCGGGTCTTCTGGCCCCACTCAGCACGCCCTGGGACTGCCTGGGACGCAGAACTGACAGCAAGCACGTAGAGTCTGCATCACCTCAGCCCTCCTTTCTGGATGCGCTCCCGGGCAGCATTTCAAAACTAAAGCCACCACCCAGAAGAGGCTTGTGAAAGTAGGGGAAGAGTCATGGCCGACTCTGCAAACACGAAACAAGAAACAGGTGGGATGAGCTCTGGAGTCAGAACTGTGCTGTGGGGTGTGCCATGGACCAGGGGGCGCAAAAGCATTTCCTGCTCCCTCACTCTGTGCCCTGCTCTGCTCCTGTAGTGTCTGTAGCCTTCATGGAGGCCCCTCTGACCTCTGACGCAGGGGCAGATGAAGTCTGCCGGGTGGTTAAATGAGGTTGGTGCTGGGGGCTTTGGTTAAACTAGTGTTCCAGAGCCTTCTGATACATCAGGGACCCTTCAACTCTCCAATATTGTATTTCTAGGAAAATGAGTCAGGCCTAACTGCCCCGAGGGCTTCACAGCTGTCCCTCGTCCCTTTGCCAGACTTCAAGCCCACACCCAGGTCGTTCGCTCCCAGGAGCTGGTTGCTTGTTCCAGGCACAGTGTTCCTATCACTCACCATTTCCTCACTCTGTTCCGTGTTTCCCGTGCAGCATGTGATCTGGGTAGAACAGCTAGAGCAGCTCCTGAGACCTTCTGGTGTGGAAGGGGACAGGAAGGGGTGTTTTCTTCACTGACTCATTTAGGGGTGCCTGTGTGGCAACTTGAGGGACCATGTTTGATGGGGTCCGTCCTGAACTGCAGTGTTGGTTGAATGTGAAATGTCCCCACTTCTCGTAAATTGTAACGCTTGGTCTGCTGCTGGTGGCCTTGTTTTGGAGACTGTGGGACAGGTAGGAGGTGGAGCCTCACTGGGGCCAGGCCTTGAGGTTTGATCGCTGGGTCCTGCTTCTGTCCACTGTCTGCTTGCTTCGTGATTGCCACCTCACTGTGACCTCTGGCTCCTGCCACCCCACCTCCCAACACCATGATGAACTACATCCTTCTAAACCCAGGCCCAGGCTCCTTTAGGTTGCTTCTTCTCAGGAGTTTGGTTACAGCAGGAACTATTTCCACTCAGTAGGGGGAGCTGGGCTCCCAGGAGCAAGCAGCTAGCTGGACTAGTGCACTGGTGAGCTTGGGTTCAGGTGGAGGCGCTGCCTCAATGAATGGGGGAGAGGATGATTCAGGAAGACCCCCAGGTTGGCCTGGAGCTTCTACAACGTGCTCCCACACACGAACAAAACACACAAACATGCACACACAGCACACAGAGGCACAGGAAGAAGGTTTGGATTCAGGACAGAGGGTGCAGACAACCAGCTGGGTGGAGGCTGAGGGTGTGGTTTGGAGTAGTCCATTCCAGATCCAAGTGCTGAAATTTGAATGAGCTCATCTCTCTGTGCATAACTTTCCTCCTAAAATGGAGCTGAGGGTGGGGTAGACAAGGAGCATACACGGATCCCTTAAAGTAGCGTGCCTCCAGCCTGAGCACTGGGCAAACACCAGCACCACTGTTCTTCCTTTTCGTCTGTGCTCTGACTCTCGACAGGCCCTTGGGGCTCAACTTAATGAGAGTTGGAATGTTGCAGATCCCGAGACAAATTATCTTGGGCTATCCTTAGCCCTCACAGTAGTCATTCATTGCCCACTTCTGTGTCTAACCTAACGTCTTTGTGACTGTCAGGTTAATCCTTTTGAAATGTATTAACTGAACAGGCCCTGCAGCTTTATCACAATAGCTAAGAATGTTACCAGCCAGTATCTGAGGTCCATAGCAGAGATGCCCCTGCTGTGCAGTACCGGTGGTCTCCCTGATGTTTCCACCACAGCATCTGAAAAGCGCCTGTCCGATGACCTCCTTTGTTCTGTAACTGTCACAGTTTGTAAACCTCTTACCATGATGGAACATGGTATCTGGGGGAACCCGAATCCATGTTCCTGGGCCACGGTCACTCATATGTGTCTCCTTGAGGAGAAGAAGAGCATGGCAGTGAGGGGTGTTGCGGGGGCGGGGGGGGGGGGGGCAGGAACAAATGGCTCCTAGTAACAGTTTTGAACAAGTGACTGTCTTTGATCCCTGGTAACGTACTCTCTGGAGAAGCACAGCCTATCCCAAGAACTCTAACATAGAGTGTCCGTCTCAGGGTTTTAAATGGCATTTATGAGTGTGCAGCAGGAACACCATCCACCTTATCTTGAGACAGGGTCTCCCATTGGCCCAGGACTCCTCCATTAGGCTAGGCTGGTTAGCCAGCCCCGGAGAGGCCACCACGTGGCTGGGGCTGCATGCTGCCCTTGTCCTCCCCATGGCTGGGACTGTGAGCATGTGTCACAACACTTGCCTTTTCCACCTGAGGTTCAGGTGTCAAACCCAGCTCCTTGCTAGCTCTTTACCTGCTGAACGGACTCCCTAGTCCCCAGGGGTATTTTGAGAAAGAAAAAATTTGAACCAAGACAAGAGACTAGGAATTGTGGGAAGGGTTACATACCTTCCCATCAGTAGAAGCAACTCCTTTCTTCCTGCAGCCCAGAGCTCCACCTGTGGGTAGGTGTGCTGAAGGGACAGACAAGTCAGAAGGCCAGCGAGGGCCACTCCGAGGCCAGCAGACTACATCTCAACAACGTGAGTAAAGGCGGGTGCTGACTCCGTTTCTTTTCTGCGGGGCCATTGTGGGGTTAGGAGCCCAGAGTGGCAAGACCCTGGAGGAAGAGATGACGCCTCATATGCTCAGTGAGGACAGACTGGACTCACCCAGCAGAGGCTGAGGCAGGCCCACCCGGAAGCTGGTCTGCTGAATGCAGGCAAGCTGTGGCAGGTCACAGGTTGCTCCATGTGGGTTCAGTGCCAGGCATGCTATGTGGAAGAGCTGCTTGCAGCCTAGTAGGAAGTCATATCTGCTCCTGAATAATAGCTCATTTGTCCCAGAGCTGGAGAGGAATCAGAATGGGGGTTTGGGAAGGACCTGGAGAATGCAGGAGGCTCATGGGGGGTAGCTAGAGCTAGGTGATGGGAGACATGAAGGTCGGCTACAGTCAATGGTTCTCAGGTTTACACTCTGGACTCTAAGAAGAGAGAAGCAGGGGTTTCCTGAATGCCTCTAGAACACCCCTCCCCCCTTTGGTCTGAGCTCCATTTTCAACTTCCTGGGTGTTTTATGGCTGGTGTGAAACAGCTGGTAACCATCTCAGGGGTGGAGAGCACTTCCGCTCAGTGTTGCCAGAGTTTGGGCAAATACTGCCAGCTGTCCATGTGGGCTTCTTGGCCACCACTCCAGAGGCCTGGCAGAGGGCCTGGAAGCAGGAAGGACTCAGGGCATGAGGCTGGTGGCACTGGAAGTGGATGTGTGATTAGAGGTCAGAGGAAGGACCCAGGGCCCTGGGGCTGATACGGGAACTGGAGCTCTCTCTTAAGGTTCTTAGTTTCATTGATAACAGAATTTAAGAACAACTCAAATGGAAGCTCAAGAACAATTTTTATTAGAGTTTAAAAGAAGCTCCCCAGGGCAGGAAGCTGCAAGCTTCAGCAGCTGCCTGAAGAGATGGAAGGAGAAGGGAAAAGTCACACCATTTGCGTTAAACCAGCACAGAGGTCACATGGCAGGGAGGGGAGCTTTAGAGAAAGTATGGAAGGCCCCAAGTGACAGAAAAACCTACATGGGTTCTGACCAGCATCAGAAAGAAAGAGATGGAACAAAGACCTCAGAAAACTGGCACCTCATAAAGGTGAGCAGGACTCATAAAGGTGGGCAGACCCAACTGAACCTCATGATGGTAACACTAGTAGGACTGTGTCAGGGAGGGGGTCTGGGAAGGAAAGGTCTAGTGTCTCCTAGGAGTAAAGGACTAATGACTCCTTCTACATTTTTGGCATTGCTTAAGATACATCTGCCTTCCTAGAGATAGTCCCTCCTTCCTGAGCCTACTAGCCAGGTCATTGACCCCACCAAACTGGAATGTTAGGTCTCCACCAGAAGGAACTAGGCCCTCATGGGCCTTCACTACTGCTGTGTCAGGGGCAGGAAGCTCTTTTCCTCACTGTCTCGGGGGCTATGACACACTCCCCTGCAGCCCACCAGTTTCAGGGAAGGGCCAGCCTTGCCGGGAAGGTGCTTCTGTGGGTTCCGTGGAAACCTGGCTGCCTGTGCAGAGCTGTGAACTTCCCTAGCCACTGTTTCCACACTCCAGAGAGTGTCTCATCAGAGGTGCCACAGCTGGAGAGTGACACAGAGGCCAGATGACAGCCTCTGGGCACATCTCAGATGGACAGGATGCAGATGTGTTGAGATATTTAAACAGGGGAGGAGACAGCTGGGCCAGCAAGATAAATTGCGACAGTCACAGAAGGAAAGAAATGGATGGCCCAGTCTATAATCTGCTTCGATAGTGAATTCCAGAGAACACAGCAGAGAGACTGCTGGCCACAGAAAGTCAGCAGTTGGCAACACCACAGCCGTTTTTGGTTATTGGAAGTGTGTATGACCAGTGGACCCAAAAATCAGTGTGATGAGAAACAAGTTATCTGCCTGGTCTCTAAGTAGCAGTCACAGGTCCTCGATAATTATAAACGAAAAAAGTAGTGAAGTCATTGTAGGAACACAAAGTTCTGCAGTTGACTTTAAAACCATCAAGACTAGACAAGATCACAGTGCTGTTTCAGAGTGGAGAGACAAGGAAACTCAAGCAATGCCATGAGGGGTCCTGGCTTAGATCCTCAGCCATCAATAGGGCAGTTGGTGAAATTGGAATTAAATATGTTTGTTAGTCTATTTCATGTTGCTCTAACAAAATACTAACAGCTAATACTTCATCAAGAAAGAGGTTGAGGGCTGGAGAGATGGCTCAGAGGTTAAGAGCACTGGCTGCTTTTCCAAAGGTTCTGAGTTCAATTCCCAGCAACCACATGGTGGCTCACAACCATCTGTAATGAGATCTGATGCCCTCTTCTGGTGTGCAGGCAAACATGGAGGCAGAATAAATGAGAGAGAGAGAGAGAGAGAGAGAGAGAGAGAGAGAGAGAGAGAGAGAGAGACAGAGAGAGAGACAGAGAGACAGAGAGAGACAGAGAGACAGAGAGACAGAGAGACAGAGAGAGACAGAGAGACAGAGACAGAGAGACACAGAGAGAGAGAGAGACAGAGACAGAGAGACACAGACACAGACAGAGACACGGAGAGGGAGACACAGAGAGAGAGAGGTTGAGGGTCAGGGAGATAGCTCAATGGTTAAGAATGATGCTTGCCACCAAGCCGGCTTTGACCTTTGAGACCTACATGGTGGAAGAAGAAAACTGAGTCTCACAAGTTGTCCTCTGGCCTCCACATGTGTGCTGTGACATGCACACACACACACACACATACACACACACTTTATATACTGGAGGCTTAAGTGTATGTGGCCAGTATCTGACCCACTCTGGTGAGAGGCCTCAAGGCAGATGGCATTACAGTCTTGGGAACACATCACATGGCCAAGCAGGAAGCAAGAGCAACAGCCCAGACATTGAACTCATTTAGTAACAACTCATTCTTGAGACCCCCTCCAACACGACCCTCCTCCAGGATCATTGCCTCTATGACCCAGTGGCCTCCCTTGAGGCTGTCTCTTAAGGTCCCACCTCCTCTGAGGACAGCCCTCTGGGGACTAAACTTCCAGAATATAAGTGTCTGGGACATGTTCAGACCATGTGTGGCATGTGTGTCCAAACTGTGGCATCTGTGAGTTAGTCAATAGTATGGGTCATGCTCATTTACAATCATTAGATTCTCTCTGCTATGATTACATGACACTAACCTTGGGGAAAGCTAATTGGCTTCCCAGAAACAAGACTACTGTTTTTAAAAATAGTTTTAAAATAAAGAAGTAAAGAGAGGGTGTGTGAGGAAGGAACCCAGGCCCTAGAAATTTAGCTATTCTCTGGGAGGGAAACAGGCTCTGGGCTCCTGTTGAACACCCCCTCAGCCTTCTTTGCCGATCCATTGATAACTGGTATTTAGCCTCACTGGAGGTCTGGTACTCCTTTGTCTGAGAGGAGACCCATCCGATCTTGTCCTCCACTCTGTTGGTCTGTGAGTCAGAGAAAGGCAAATGCCTAAGTTCATGTTCACTTCTCATGTGTGAAGGATCAAGCCCACCCTAAATCCAGTGCTGACACAGGCTATAACCCCAGAGACAGAAGGGTGGGGAATTCAAAGGCATCCTGGGATATATATCAATCTGAGGTCACCTGGACTAGAAAGTGAGACTCTTTCTCCAAAACAACATAGATCTGGTTTGGTGGCACCCACCTATAAGGCCAGTACTAGCCAGTTGGAAACAGGAGGCCAGCTTTGGTTATGTGAGACCCAGTCTCTACAATTAACTAATCAATCAATCAAACAAACAAGATGTCATCTCTGGGTGAGAGCTGGGAAATGCAGACCGACCCGGTGCAAGGCCAGCTCCAGGTAAGCAACAGGGCAGTCAGCTCCAGCACTGCTGTGTATGTATTATGGCTCCTTTGGAGACAAAGCACTTACCAAACAGTGCACTGACATGTGGCAGGGGCCGGCCTGGAGGAGAAGGACCAGCCACACACTACTGAGTGCACAGCCAGCAGTGCACTGCACACCTGCACTCATTCATTCACTCGGTTAGTCATTCATTCATTATCTGCTTCTGACCAGCTTCAGGAAAGTTTCCCGACAGTTGAGGGAACAGACAGCAAAACAGCAGAACCACCGTGACGTGGCGGCAGAAGTAGGGAGAGGAAGGATGATGAAGGGAGCCTGGGAAGGTGCAGGTTTGCACAGAACAGCACAGTGGGGCATCCCACTGGGTGAGTCCAGGATGGACAAAGCTGAATGCTGGGTGGAACTGGGAAGACCAGCTAGGTGGCCGGGATGTTGAACACAAGCCGCAAGATTTGAGTCAGTGTGCCTGGCTCAGCTGCGGGAAATCGGGGACTGTGCTTTCCAGAGTCACTGGGCTGTTTTGGGGCACTCCTCCCTGGGGTGGGGGCCGTTAGGACTTGGCTCACTGCAGCGGATGGGAGGACTTAACGAGGGAAAAGCACGCTTCCCCAACCCCAGGAAACCAGGATGTGTGTCCGGAGATTCATACTCACTCCGCACGTCCCCGAGGAAGAGGCAGCAACCACTGGACCCTCTCAGACTCCGGTGGATGTCCTCAGGCGATCAGGTCTGGCCCTAGTAGGTCTGGCAGCCCTCGGGGAGGGTGGAGCTGCTCTGTGGCTACAGTGGTCTCAGTAGCCTGGACCTGGGTACTGGAGAGGAAGGCATGGAGCAATTTCTACCCCAGGGGGAGCTCTTCCGCAGCTTCTTTGGGACCCTGCGTTGTGGATTCTGAGGCTTGAGTCTCAGATGGCGTCAGGGGCCTTCCTCCGAGGGCTGAGATCCACCCTGTCTTTTTGCTGGAGTTAGAGTCAGAGCAGGGGCCCCGACACTCCTAGTAAGCCAGACCCAGCCGGTGTGCCAGCTAGAGAGGCACCAAAAAGCAGAGAGAGATTTACTTGATGTGGCCACACCGGAAGAGGGACAATAAAGGGGTCCAGTGACCCCCTCCAGCTCATCTTTGGGGTCCTGACATGAAGCTTAGATTTAAACAGACGGTCAGAGGCTTGCACAGCTCAGTGGTCCCAGGCACAGTACTTTCCTATGGCTCAGAGAGGTTCAGGAACCATCCTGGGGTATCCCAGTTTAGGGGTGGTAGAGGTGATTCATTTAAACTCAGCAAAATGACATTGGGGGAGGTTTAAAAATACCAGGGGAGAGGCTCCCCATGCTGAGAACTGTTCAGGGAGGATGGCTGCCTCCCTGGGTTATCAGCACCCCAGACATTCCCATGAAGCCAGGAAACCCTGAGGAATGCAGGGAGCACAGGGAGCTGGGAGCTTGGCGTGTGTGTGTGTGTGTGTGTGTGTGTGTGTGTGTGTGTGTGTGTGTGGCTACCATGCAGGGACTGGTTAAGTAGCTCCTTCTAGACCCACTGTGGCTGCAGAAAGAGCTCTGGGCAAGAAGACAGACAGACAGACAGACCATGCTGGATTACCCTGAGAGCTCTATCTGCTCCCTGCATTCTTGTAGAGATTTAGCATCATATCCAGCCTTCCTCGTGTTTACACAGTATATTTTACATTAAACATTTTATTTATTTGTGTGTGGCTGTGGCTGTGGAGGTGAGAGCTCAACCTTGGGTGTCTTTTTGTTGTTGTTGTTTTGGTTTTGGTTTTTTGAACAAGATTTCTCAATGTAGGCCTGGCTGTCCTGGAACTCACTCTGTAGACCAGGCTGGCCTTGAACTCAGGGAGCCATCTGCCTCCTGAGTGCTGGGATTACAGGCATGTGCCACCACTGCCTGGCACTGGATGTCATTCTTTAGGGTCTTTCACTGGTCTGGAGCTCACTGATTAGGGTCGGCGGGCTGGCCAGTGTGTCCCAGGGCCACTCTGTCTCTGTTTCTTCAGAACAGGAATCACAGGTGGCACGCTACTAAGCCTAGCTTTCTACATGAATGCTGGGGACCCAGGCTTTCAAAGCAGGCACTTCACAGACTGAGCAATTCCCTCTTCAGCCCTGGACATATGTTAACATGTCGGGCAGGAGAGATGGCTCAGTGGTTAACGGCATTTCCAGATGTCCCAAGTTCAGTTCCCAGAACCCAAGCAGTAGCCCATAACTGCCTGTAACTCCAGTTCCAGGAGATGTGACACCCTCTTCTGGCCTCCATGGCCACCAGGCACACATGAGGTACATATCCATCCATCCAGGCAGAATATTCACATACATAAAATAAAATTTAAAAAAAGAGAAGGAGAAAGAAAAATAAAATGCTAAAAAAAGGAGAGCTTGGTATAGTCTACAGACCTGTAATGCTGGTGCTCAGCATGCAGAAATAGGAGAATAGCAAGTCTGAGGCCAGCTCACACTGTGAGTGTCTCAACAGACCAAGTTAAGGGAATGGAGCATGAGCATAATGATCTGGGCACAGAGACCGGAGCTCTAGTCGGCTCTGTCTGGTGTGCATCGTGGTCCTGCATGTCCTGTAAAACCAGGAGCAATACCTGCTGCTCTGTTGAACCAGGAAGGGCAGTCAGGGCAGGTCTGGAGGGGCCTTGGGGAGTACCTGTCCCATGGAACATCATGAAAGGTTACTGTTATCAGACAGAGCTTGTCTGAATCTGTTGGTGTGGACCCTGCAAAGCTGGGCTCACTGTGAAAGGCCTTAAATGTGGGTTTAAGGGAACATTGAGGTGGATTGTGGTGGGTAAGGAGGTTATTAGAAGAGTCATTAACTCCATGGACAGACAGACAGACAAGAGCATGGCAGGGCCGTGAGGAGAGGAAGTGAAGGCTCCTGTTGCAGAAGTAGGGGTCTCTTCTTACGCCTTTCTGAGGATGGAGGAGGTTTGACAGCACAAGCCTGCGGCCAGGCAAGTGGCGGGGAAGGGGCTGGGAGCCAGATGTGTGGCCACCAATTCCCCCTTGATGTAAACTCACGTCCCCGGGTGAGAGACCCTGGCCCCTGGGGGTCCTTTAGCTAGGGACCCACAGGGAGGGCCATCTGTGAGGGGAGGGGCTGCTGCACGCAGCCTGAGCGGCAGCTGGGTTCTGACATGCATTCTTACATACCATCCTTGCTGTGTGTCCGTGGGAACGTCACTTTCCATCTCAGAATTTCAGTTCCTTGGGGCAGTTCTATAACCTCCCCAGATCTAGTGCCCCCAACTTTGAATCAGAGGTAATAACTGCACCCTTCTTTAAGCCAGATGTGACAAATATTAAGGCCACTGTATTAAAATCCTTTCTGGGTCAATCTCTGTCAGGCCCAGGATTGGCTGCAAGGACCTTGGCAGGTTGAACCCTTACCAGTCCTTAACTGTGTACAACCAGCCATGTTGGACAGTGAAACTGACTGGTGAGGGTCAGGGGCTGGGATGGAGCCTGGCTTTTGTCTGCAGCTGGCTGGGCCTGATGTTTCCAAGTGCTGCCCGCATGGCCCTGCCCCTGCGAGGGTCATTCTAGGCTCCCTCCCTCACTGGTTGCCTTTCCTGTGCCTCACAGGTGTTGGACTTGTTCTCCCATCTGGGAGCCATCAGCCCTTGAAGGACCTCCTAGTGAGGCTGCTTAAGCAGAAGCGGTTTAATATACAATTCTTTCCCTACCCACTCCCCACTTTGACTTTTCATGGACTAGTCTGGATTCCAGAGTGAGTTCCAGCTTAGCTAGCTTCAGCTGAGTGGCTTTGGCTGGTTCCTTGGCCTCTCTGTGCCTGGTCCCCTCATAGAGACAACTGTCTTAGTGCTGTTTCAAAGACAGAATGAGTGATGAATGAATGAATGAATGAATGAATGAATGAATGAATGAATGAATGGGAGAAGTCCTGAGGACAGACCCTGGCCTGTAGTAAGTGCTGTGTAATTGTAGGGTGTTGTTACACATGCAGCTATAATTTAATAACTGATGGTTTCCCTAGCCCATGATGGAGGGAGGAAGAAGACAGCCCAGTACTGCCCACAGCTCCCTAGAGACAGGCTTCTGGTGCCTGGCACAACCTATCTGTGCAGCTATTCTGGGGTTGGAGGATGTTCCTGCATCTAGTGGCTGAGGTTGCCCCAGTGTGTGTAGCTACTGCTGGGCCAGGAATATCAAGAATGCCACAACACTGGGCCGAGGGCTAGAGGGGCCATCTGAGGCTGAGAAAAGTGGATCCCAAAAGCCAATCGGGAGTCCCCAGGGGAGGGCCCAGTAGGTTGAGGTTCTGTGCTGGTCATGCTCTGGGTCGCAGGATCCTGAGGCTGTGCAAAGTTGGCTCCAGCTGGGCCTGGTAGGAAATAAGATCAAAAGGAAAAACTGAGTGAAGAGAGGGAGGAGAAGACGCGGCCACACCATTTAAATCGCCATCATTTTGCTAATGTTGTTCTGATGTCAGTCCTGCACTGAGGAGTCCTGGAGACAGCTGTCGCCCTTGGAGCCCCAGACTTCAGAGGAGCCAGCTCTGTACCCAGAGGGTGAAGGAAGGCCGGCCAGGACTACCCTGTGTGAGTGCTGGGGACTGGGCAGGGGTGCTGCAGGGAGGGGTGGCTTTGTGGGGTGCTTAAATCAGGGCTTGGTTTCCTGGTCCTGGTAAGTCAGCAAAGGCACAGTCCACTAGAAGTGACCAGATCGGTTGCTTTTACATTCCAAAAGCTGGGGAGCCTGTGAGGTCAGGCTCAACTTGTTTGTTTGGGCAGTCTGTACATTTGGTAGGTTGCGCCATCCACAGCACACTCTGCTGGGATGGATGGAGGTCAGCCCCTTGGGGGACCTACCCACCTGGCCTTAAGAGCTCTTGGCTGGGGCCCAGGGGCAGTGGAAGAAGGAGGGATGCCTGTCAGAGCTCTGGAGTCTGGATCTGTGACTTGGATGAAGGTTTCACAGGCAACTTGAGTTGAGTGTGGGGGTATCCAAGCGAGGAGAGACCCTCATCGTGGCATCTGCCCCCTCTCAGTGTCCCCCGCCGCTGGCTACAGTGTTGACTGCTGTGCAGGAGTTCACAGACCTGCCTGCAAGGCCGCGTGCCAGCTGCACACCTCCAGGGGCTGGCTCAGCCTTCTGCGTTTCTCTGGCCTAAGTTTCTCAGGCTGAAAGCTCTACTGTAGGAGCCACGTCCTTCAAATTTAAGCTTGCTCTGTTGAAAGGGGGACCTCAGACTAAGCTATGGCAGTTCCCCCCTGAGTTTTCAGTCCACCCAGCTCACCCACGGCTTTGGGATTGGAGTTCCCTCATTATGTCTGCTTCACCCTCTGGAACATGGACGTCACTCTAACAGCCTTTGAGCATCCCGTGAGGAAGTTCCAGGCATGCTCAGGTCACATGTCATGGCTCACAAAGCCACTTGTCCCTGAAAGCGAGCTCACATGGCACTGCCCACAAGGCCACGTGCCATGTGGATGGAGCTATGCTTTTTTGTTTTTGTTTTTGGAGGTTTTATTTTATTTGAGACAAGGTCTAATGTATCTCAGTCTCATCTTGAATTTTCTGTGTAGCTGAAGATGATCCTGAACTTCTGATCTTCCTACTTAAACCTCCTGAGTTCAGGAACTGAAGGAGTGCACCACACCCATTCAGTGCAGAGGGTCAAACCTGCATCCTAGGAAAGCACTCTGTCAACTAAGCTATAGCCCCAGCGTAGATACAGCAGCATTACTGTCCTACAGATTGATTGCATCTGCCTCTGTGTCTCTAGCTTTATGGGAGGTAAGCTTAGCTGAGTTTGACCTTGCCAGCCCTCTGACTGGAAGCCCTTAAGCGAATCTCTGGATCCCCTAAAGCTTTCTCTGCAGTCACCTTTACTACCTGCAAACTTACCCTAAGAAGTGAGCAACTCATTCCTCTCAAGGTTCCAATGAATATAAGGGAGTGAAAATGACCAGTGCTCACACCCCTTCTGTGAGCTACAGGACAGTGGCCAGGAAGGCACGTGCCATCCATGGTGTGTACAGGGACATAGTTTCTGAGTCATCCGGGGAATGTTGATGGAAGTGTTGGGAGAGGCCTGTTGCTTCAGAGGTCCTGGAGAGCTTCCCAGAGTGCTCCAGGGAGAGGGAGACCTTCAGAAGTTGCCAGCCCTGACTTTGATCTAAGCATCTGTTAGGTTGCACATTTGCTAAAGCAAAAGTCAGGGACTTGGAGAAATCGGATCAAGGTCAGGGCTGGCGCTGTGGAGAACAGCTAGGGTGCAGTTATTGGCATTCTGACTGACAAGGCCTGAGCCTCAGAAAGGTTCTCCTCACCTGTACCCCTCCTCAGCTCAACTCCTGATGCCAGCCCAGGAATGAGAGACACTCAGAGCCTGGAGAAGCCATTGTACAGGAGAGGAGCAGGTCCCACTAAGGCAGGCACAGAGCCATCTTTGAGGCTGGCCAGGAGATGAGCTGGGTCCTAGAGAAAACTTCCCAGATATGCGTATGGCTTGTCCAGCATCTAGTCCCCATTCTATTAGATAGGAGCTCAAGGGTGGGGCAGAGGCTGACAGAGATGGAGTTCTCCAGCGTTCCATGGGAGGGGTGATATTTCCCACCCAGTTCATTCCATCCAGACTCATGGATGCTCAGAGTCCCATGAGGGCCTCCTGAGCCAACAGCTCTTTCAAAATTCTTCTTACAAAAATAAAATAATTCAGCCAGAAAGAACTAGGGAAAATAGTGCACCATACATGAAAAGGTAAAGCCCACACCATATAAGCCCCCTTTAGAAAGCTGAGTTATGGCGGTACAGGCCAGCTCTCCAGCACTTGAGGAGCGAGGCAGGGGGATCACTGCAGTCCCCCAACTTCTTATGAAAAGAGATTCCCACCCACTAAAAGCATAAATAAACATGAATGTAAGCTGTCACTGAGCATATTAGAAGTTCACCCTAGTTGAATTGGAGAACAGGAAACAAAATACAGATGTTTAGGAGGAATTGATGACCCATTAGCACCACTAGCCCACAGGCCCCTCTGTAGTGGCTCAGCATAACTCCTGCTGAGCACAGATTCATTCTTGTCTCCTTCCCTTCTTTCCCCCCAAGTCCCTCCTCACTGGTGATCAATGCAATGTGTTGGACATAAAGGCCCCTATCCTTGGGTTCTGACAAGGAGTGAAGTTAGTCCTATATCCTTGATCAAAGAGCCATCTTCCTCTATGAAGGAAGGTCATCTGCTTTGACTAAGCATGCAGCCTCAAGAGAGACACATGTGGGGGCAGAGAGTAAGGAAGGGGACACCCACATCAGGTGATCAATGGGACGACTGACAGATGTCAGGCAGACCACCTTAATATCCTCCTCTTTTTCGGTCTCTGTTCCTGCCCCCTCCCCATCTCTGTCTTTCTGTAGCTTAGTACAGGATTGAGCACAATTTTAAGTTCACTTCACCCATGCTCTAGTTCATGCTATTTTCATGCTTCAGTACATAGCAATACATAGGTATGGGTGGAGGTTTTCTAGATGAGACCTCAAAAGCACAGGCCAAAATTAGAGGATGGGTTGGGGGAATGGGATTATATCAAACAGTGCAGAAGGGGGAATGAGATTATATCAAACAGTGCAGGGGGGGATGGGATTATATCTAACAGTGCAAAGGCGGGGATGGGATTATATCAAACACTGCAGAGGAGAGACTCAACAGAATGATGAGGGATCCTACAGGGTAGCAAAAATATTTATGAATTATTCACCAGACAAGGGATTAATATCAGGAGTATATAGGGACCTTAAGACATTACCACCCTCCCCCAAAACTTTTAAATGAGCAAATGATTGGCAGGGCATAACAGTACATGCCTGCAATCTGAGTGCTTGGGAGACACAGGCAGAAGGATCAGGAGTTCAAGGTTATCCTTTGCTACTTGGCAAGTTCAAAACCAAAACAAATCAAAGCAAATAGAACAAAACAAACAAAAGACAAGAGAAGGTGAAGATATTTTTCAAAAGGAGACACACAGTGGTCGATAGTGCACGACTGTACTCCCCCAAAGTCAACATTAGTAACCATCAGGGAAATGCAAATCCAACCTCTGTGTGGTATCACTCCACTCTAGTAAGGATGAATAATATCAAAAAGACAAAAAGCAGGGAGGCAGAGGCAAGAGCCAGCTCAAAGCGAGCCTAGTCTACTCAACTAGTTCTAGGCCAGCCAGGGTTACATAGCTGAGGTTTGGTTTCAAAACAAAAACAAAACAACAAAACAACAAAAGCCCCTGCTGGCTGGGATGCAGAGAAAGGGGAAGGCTCATGCACTGCTGGGGGATGTAAATGAGTGCAGCCACCATGCATTCTGGGCTTAGCCCAAAGGCCCAGGAATAATGCCCCACCACCATGGCAAGCAGCATGCAGGTTCTCAAAATTACTGTAAATAGAACCACCAGATGTATGCACATGTGGGAAATGCAGGTCTACATGAGTTGAGAGATGAGCGATTGCAGAAGGTGTGGAAGAGGCTGATGAATGGGGTGAGGTTGTAGTCAGCAGAGGAAGAGAAGGGGAAGCTACCGCATGGTACAGTGGCTGCGGATAATTATGCATGCTGTGTGTATTTTTGAAAGCTTGAAGACAGATTCTCATCAGAGTAGAAGAGACGCACCCTTCCCACAACTCTGCAAGAGAGGAGTCGGGGCAACAAGGAGAAAGAATTCTAAGACTAGAGGAAAGCCAAAACAGCAGAAGTGGAAAGAGAGCAGAGAAGACCAGTTTGAAACTAACGCCAGCTCTCTAGCTGGGCACAGAGACCAGACACTGCAGACACAAGGTAAGTCAGAGTGCAACCAAGCCCAGCTGCTAACAGTTGAGCAATCCACACTCCTTCCAAGCTTTAAGCACAGTTCAGGGAATTTGCTCAAGAGAGGACACCAGCACAGCAAGGCGTGCAAAGAAGGAATCCAGGCCACAGCTCTCAAGACTCTCGGGCTGTAACCAGAAGCCCTGGATACCAATAAGCCCGGTATAGCCACAAGTCAGGGTCCCTATGGACTAGCTGCGTTGATTGGTTGGGAGACGGCATGCCAGACACCATGGTGTGGGGGAGAGTGACACAAAGATACAAATCAGCTGAGGAGTTACACAGTTGGGAGCTTAGTCTGTGATGGTGTTATGGGGAGCCCCCCTCCCTGAGAGACAACCACTCAGACACAGTTTATAGCCAATTGAAAGTCTTTATTCCAGCAGGCTAGGACTACACTCAGGCATTCAGAACCCAAGTGTAGCACCAAGTGTCCAGATCATGGAGTTTTTGAAGGCAAAACCAACACCTGACATCTCACTTGGCAGATGTAGCAGGGTGGAGGCGCTTTCCTCAAGTGAGCAGTTTAACAGAAGCCAAGATAAGCAGTTAGCTGGAGGGAGCGGACCTTCTGCACAAGTGGGCAGTTTAACAAGCTAAGTTAGCTGGGGCATCTTGACCTCAGATTTCTTGAATACAATTGGGTAATTTTCTATGACATTCTCCATCGAGGAGATCAAATTGTAGTCAAGCCTAAAATGGCTTCAGCAAGAATATAAGATGGAGGAACCTCAGCAGTATCTTGCCCTATCACAATGGAGAGGGGAGCAGAGGGCACAGCAGTCAGTTGACAGAGGCTACCAACATTTTTGTTTTTAAACTAAACCCTATGTAGTTCCAGGTGACCTGGTCCTGGCTACATAAGCCAAGCTTGCTTTTGACTTGCTGCCTCTCCTTGCTCGACAGACTTGCTGCCCCTGGAGCCAGGCTTGAGGGCACTGAAGAGTTGATGACCCTATTCTAGTTCTGAACTCGGTGTCTCGCTGTGAGTGTGGTGGTTGCCCTGTTCTCATACCAGAGGCATCCTGGAAATAGCTTTGGCTTTGACATTTGCTAGACTCCTGGACACATGTACTAGAAACTTTGAGGCTAAATGTATGCCAACCACAGGCTGTTGAAACCCAGTAGATGACAATGGCCAAATTCCGGCTACTCCATGTTTACATGCTGACGATGCTCCCCTTAACGTGTTTAGTGAGAACGTGGTGTGTATCTGCACTTCACGTCAGCTTGTACTGTGTACGCCGAGGTGCACTACCTCGGGCTGCTCAGGAGGTGTTTAGTCACAGCCTCAGGAGAGGGTGGGTTATTTCGGCTCAGGGTTTGAGGGGATACAGTCATTCGTGGTTTAGGTTTCTTTTTTCAATCTTTGTGTTTGTATGTGTTTACATGCTCATGTATGTGAGCATGGGAGTGTGCATGTGGATGTCAGAGGACAAACTTAGGTCTCAGTCTTCTTTGCGATTGTGTACCCCAGGCTAGCTGGCCTGCGCACTGCTGATGCTTCTCTATCTGTCTCCCATCTTTTTGTAGGCACTCTGGGTTACAGGTGTGCTGCTGTGGCTAGCTTTATGTGGGTTCTGGGGATCTGAACTCGGGCACTGGTGCTTGCACGCTGAGCTGTTCCCCCAGGCCCTCACCATGGCTTTTTGTTTTCTGCAGAACTTCAGACATGCCCGCCAAGGCGTCCTCCCTGCCACTCACCACCACCAGTCCTGAGAACAGCAGCTTCCTCTATGACTATGACTACTTGGATGACGTGACTGTCTTGGTCTGCAGGAAGGATGAGGTCTTGTCCTTTGGGAGAGTCTTCCTGCCAGTCATCTACAGCCTGATCTTCGTGCTGGGCTTGGTTGGGAACCTCCTCCTTCTGGTGGTGCTGCTCCGCTATGTGCCTCGAAGACGGATGATTGAGCTTTACCTGCTGAACCTGGCCATCTCCAACCTCTTGTTTGTAGTGACGATGCCCTTTTGGGCCATCTCTGTGGCCTGGCATTGGGTTTTTGGCAGTTTCTTGTGCAAGGTGGTGAGCGTTCTTTACACTATTAACTTTTACTGTGGCATCTTCTTCATCACTTGCATGAGCCTGGACAAATACCTGGAGATTGTCCATGCTCAGCCCCTCCACAGACCAAAGACCCGGTTCAGGAACTTGCTCCTCATTGCCATAGTGTGGACCACGGCCCTGGCCATCTCTATCCCAGAAATGGTCTTTGTACAGGTCCACAAGACCTCAGATGGTGTGTGGCATTGTTATGCTGATTTTGGTGGACATGCAACCATTTGGAAGCTCTACCTGCGCTTCCAGCAGAACCTCCTGGGGTTTCTCCTTCCGCTCTTGGCCATGATCTTCTTTTACTCCCGCATTGGTTGTGTTTTGGTTAGGCTGAGGCCGCCAGGCCAGGGCCGGGCTCTGAGGATGGCCACAACCCTGGTGGTAGCTTTCTTCCTGTTGTGGTTCCCATACAACCTCACTCTGTTTCTGCACTCGCTGCTGGACCTGCATGTCTTTGGGAACTGCCAGGTCAGCCACTATCTGGACTACACGCTGCAGGTGACAGAGAGCCTGGCCTTCTTCCACTGCTGCTTCACTCCCGGCCTCTATGCCTTCTCCAGTCGCCGCTTCCGGCAGCATCTGAAAGCTTGCCTTGCTGTGGTGCTGAGATGGCACCAGGACCCTGGCACTGCCCAGGCCCTGCCATCTAGCTGTTCTGAGAGCAGCAGGGTCACTGCCCAAGAAGATATGGTCAGCATGCATGACTTTGGAGAGAGGCTGGCTGACGACTCCCTTAACAAGGGGCCCGTGGGGAATGGTTAGCCCTGAGTGGCCGTGGGCAGAGCACCGCTCTCTCTTAGGGCCAGCATGACCACGCTGCTTGCCCCAGGGGCTCTCAGCCATCAGCAGGTCTCGCTCACTGCTGCCACTTCCTCCATCTTCCTGGACCCCACGCTGTCTGCCGCATCGCTGCAGTGGTCTCCATAATCTCTGCTTCCATCACGTGTGCTTCTGTGGCTTCCTGGGCCCCCAGCAGACAGTGAGGTCATTCCATGCTTGGGCTTCAAGGGCTATGTGACCAGCCTATGACCTCATCTCTACCACACTCCCTCCTAGTTTCTGGGTTCAGGGCACACTGTCCTCCACTTGTATTTCTGGAGCATTCCAGGCTCATCCAGTAGGGAGAGTTCAGCTACTCTACCTTCCTGGGCAGTCTTCCCCTTGTGAAGAGTTTGGCTCATTCCTTCACTTCCTGGGGTCTTGGTTCAGGTCTCACCTTGTTGTGAGGTGCCCCATGCTCACTCTACTTAATGCCCTAACTACTTGCCTGATGCTCTGGATGATCTGCTTCTGCATTTGCCACTCACACTCAGTCCACATTTCCTCCTGTTTATTGTGTCCACTGGTTACTGCCTTAAACCCGTCCACCCAGCTGAGCTGCAGAGTAAGGCTCTTAGTGCATGGCTCACTGCTGTACTCCAACCCGCACCACAGAAGCTTGTGCGTGGAAGGCATTTAGAAAGTATCTGTGGAGTGTGATCAACAAGTTCTTTCTTTGTGGCGTTTTGGGGAACAGCCACAGGCTGTCCACTCACCAGGGCCCCTTTCTCGGTAACTCAGATGGGAATACACCTTCCTGCCCTTGTCAGAAACTCCAGAGCTGTAAAGGCACTGGAGGTGCTCCAGCCAGAGGACAGCCCGGCAGGTGCACATCTGGCAGGAGAAAGGCAGAAACCATCCATCTCAGCTCTGGCCTAACCTGGGACCTTCAGTCCTTCTGGGGTCTGTCAGTTAAGTTTATCTGAACTTTCCAAAACACATGCTGGTGAGAAGGCAGTCCCCCAACACATCCTGCTGGGAAAACTGGGTATCCACATGCGGAAGATTAAAACTAGATCCTGTCTCTTATCCAGTACAAAGAGCAGCTAAAAATGGATCAAAGACTTTAGTGTAAGACCCAAAGCTTTGAAACCATGAGGGAAAAGCACAGGGAAAACAACTACAGACATCATCAGAGGCAAGGGTTTTCTGAGCCGAGTTCCAGTAACCCAGGAAATACAAGCAGGAACCGAGAAGCAGGACTGCATGGAGTTGCATGGAGCTAAAGTCTCGGAGGCACAGGGACAACGGTGAATTTTTAACCCAACTGGCTTTGGCCTGACAGGGCCAATATCCAGACTGCATGGGGAACTGAAAAATTGACAAGGTCAGATAATCCAATTAAAAAAAATGGGTGAATAATTTGAACAGACATTTCTCAAAAGAACAGATGCTCAATAAATACACAAAAAATACTCTGCATTCTTGTCCATCACAGAAACACAAATCAGAATGACATTGCAGTCCTACCTTGCCCAGGTCAGACAGCTACTACCAGAGAAGCAACCAGAACAGTAGAACCGTGGACTCTGGTGGGACAGGGAGGAAAACGGACCCTTATAGAATGCTGTTGGGTAAACCGTACAGTCGCTGTGGGCTGAAATTTGTTGGTTCCTTAAAAAACTAAAACTAAAATTGCTAATGATCCATCATACACACACTGTAGAGTATTACCCAGCCTTGAAGAAGAGGAGGAGAAGCTGGAAAATGGATGGAGTACTGGTTGAGAGAAGTGACATAAGCCAGACTTAGAAAGACGAGTATCCCTTATTTCCTTTAATTTGTGGAAACTAAGACAAAAGAGAGTACATTGAAAGTAGGAGAGGGCAGAAAGAGGAAGCCACCACAAGTGGATTTGGACAAAGCATGACATACACATGTATGGAAAAGTCATAGGGTGAGTTCATAACTACAGCAATAATAAGCTTTGCTTGGCATAGAAGCCAGTACGCATGTGCCAGTGTGTGGAAATGAGAGGACAGACTCATGTGCCATTTCTCAGGTGCCATTCACCTTTGTTGTTTTTGAGACAAGGTCTTTCCCTGATCGAGACTGATCCCTGTCTCCTCCTTCCCCGAGGTTGCACTTGTGTGTAGATGTAACTGTCTTGTTAAATAAGAAACACAGAGCCAAATACAGAGTTAAAAGCCAAGAGGTCAGAGCAATAGCTAAGAGCTGAGATTAAAAACCTTACCCTTCACTGCCGCTGCTGTCCTACCTCTCTGCAAGAGAACTACTTCCTGTGTGTCTGTCTTCTTATAGACTTTCTGTTATGCCTTCTCATTGGTTGTAAACCCAACCACATGACCTCCTCATCACTGCCCATCTATACAGACCTCAGATCTTCTATGGTTGGTATTGAGATTAAAGGCATGTGTCTCCATGCTGGTGGTATCCTTGAACACACAGAGCTCTGCCTGTCATGTGATCGGGATTAAGGGCATGTGCTACCACTGCCAGACTTCTGCTATGGCTTGCTATTAGCTCTGACCCCCAGGCAACTTTATTTATTAACATACAAATAAAATCACATTTCAGTACAAATAAAATATCACCATACTTGTGTGTGCACAGGCTCTGGATTGCACTCAGGTCCTGGTCCCTGTCTCCCCCTTCCCCAAGGTTGCACTTGTGTGTGCACAGGCTCTAGATTGCACTCAGGTCCCGGTCCCTGTGGGCTCCACTGACTGCTGCGCTTCACCCCAAGGTCAGTGCTTTCTCAGCAGCATCCAGACATCTGCACCCTCCAGCTCCTCCAGCTCCTGAACACTCACCACTCCATGCTGCTGTCTGCACACCTGACCTGTCTGCCCCGCCCTGCTCCCCATGTAACAAAGCTTGCTTCGGGTCAGGTGTGACCCCCCCATCTCCTGAGCTGACCCCACTTATTCTGGAAAAGGTTGCCCTGCACTATGCTCTGGGTGGAATCTTAGACTGTCCTGATTTGGGTCAGTGTCCTCTGAGTTCCACGTGTTGAAGGTGTTCCTGCTGTTGGTGCAATCTCTAGAAGGTGAGGCCTCAGAGCAGGCCGTTAGGTAACTGGGAGCATGTCTTTGAAGGGAATGATGGGACTTCAGGCTTTTCCACCCCCAGTGCATTGCTCTGTGGCTTATGAGTTGAGTGGTGTGCTCACTCCCTGCTGTTGCCATCTGGTGCAACCTGAGCCAAAAATAAACCTTTTCTCTTTGATCATTGCTGGTCTTGGGTCCTCTGCTGCAGTGACATGAGGCTGAATAAATGCACAGAGCAGTTACAATTTTATATTTTCATGACCACAGTGATTCTTTTGGGATGGACATGTGACCTAGCCAGTCAGCAGGATGAAGGCAACTGGAACATGCTGGAATAGAGGCACGGAACTAGAACGGAGAGGGTGCAAGATCTGGTGCTTCAAGAAGTGAAGTGAGTGAGCAGACTCTGGGGTTCCCAGAATCATGGCTCAGCTGGTGCTCATCCCAATTCCCCAGGGCTGGCTTGGCACGCACTCCCCCACCTTGTGGGCCCAGCTACTTTGTTATTTGCAACCTTAAATAACCTTCTTTTCTTTTTTCTTTCTTTCTTTTTCTTTCTTTCTTTCTTTCTTTCT
>CABHPQ010172999.1:28445-41092 GCA_902168405.1 Peromyscus aztecus
TTTTGGTTTTTCAAGACAGGGTTTCTCTGTGTAGCTTTGTGCCTTTCTTGGACCTTGCTCTGTAGACCAGGCTGGCCTCGAACTCAGAGATCCGCCAGCCTCTGTCTCCCGAGTGCTGGGATTAAAGGCGTGTGCCACCACTGCCCGGCAACCTTGAGATTCTTGACCAATCGATACTCCCTGCCACCCAGTGCATGCTTGTTACCCTTCTCTAGGGAACCTTCAGCCCCCAAGACTTCCCCAACCTCGCAGAATCCCTCACAGCCTGCTCACACCCTACAACTCTTGTCTTGCACAACAAAGTACAAAGTGTGGCACACAGGAAAGGAAACTCCCAGTTAAGTGAAGTGGAGGGTAGGATGGTAGATGGCTGAGTTCCCAGACAGCAGAGACAGCCATATGTAACATCTTCATTCCACAGACTGCTTCCAGAGCTTGGAGTGTAGTCAGTGCTCACTGAGTACTTTAGGAGTGTTTTAGTTCGTTTTCTCATGGGCACAAAAGCGGCTTAAGGAAGGAAGGGTTTCTTTGGTTTGTAGTTTGACGGTACAGTATTGGTTTAAATATTATGGCAACTCCACGTAGTTAAAAGAGAGGTTTATTTTGTGGGGTAACTTACAAGTGAAGGGATAGGTTACAGGGTCTGGGAAAGGTGTAGCACAGTCCAGCGATGTTCTCTGGAGAACTCTGCTTGGTCTACCTCCAGCGTCCAGGATCCAGGAACCAAGAGAGCTGGCCCATCCGGATCTTGGGGCTTCAGGGGTCCTCTCTCGGCTCTGCCTTGTAGGCGTGACAGTTACCGAAGCCTCAAAGGAGGTGGTACTTCCAGGTCAAAGCTGAAACGGCTACCCACTAAAGTACAGTCCGTCGTAGGGGGAAGTCATGGCGGCAAGGGTGTGAGGTGGTTGCTCACATCGCACCTGCAGTCAGGAGGCAGAGAGAGAGGAATACTGGTGTTCAGCTCTGTTCCTACCCTGGCCATAGAGTGGTGCCTCCCACAGTCAGGGCAGGTTTCCTACTTCAGTTAATCTGATCTACAAACTCCTTCACACATGCCTACAAGTTAGAGTTTACCTCCTGTCAAGCTTTTCCTCTTCTCATTTTCTTCCCCTCCTCCTTCCTCCTCTCTCCATCTGTCCCTCTTCCCCTCCTTCCTCCTCTCTCCCTCTGTCCCTCCTCCCCTCCTCTCTCCCCTCTCCCTCTGTCCCTCCTCCCCTCCTTCTTTCCCCTCTACCTCTTTCCTTCTCTCCTCTTTTGTTTTTTTTAAATTTCTTACTAAGTTCTTTTTTTGTGAATGAGTGGCTGATGAAGAGAGAATTGAGCAGGAAGACAATGTCCTACCCGGTTCTTTTCTCTGAGTTCAGTAACAGTGTGCCCCCCAACCTCATGCGCGCGCACACACACACACACACACACACACACACACACACACACACACACACGTGCACGCACACCTATGCATTCATACATACAATCGCATACACATGCACACACATGTGCATGCCCAGTTATTCCTCCATGTGCCTGACTTATCTTTAGTGTTTTTTATTCTGTGTGTTCCCCACACCCACCTCGCTCAGCTCTGATGTCTTCAGGTCTCTCTGTACAAGGTCCCAGATTCTTTATGTCAGGAGGGACTCCAGGCTCCCTCAGCTCCTTGTCTGTAGTTGGTAATTTGTCTGAGAACATGGAGGAAGAGTATTAGAACTCCTGAAACCATGCATACCAGGCAGACTGATGAGATACAGCTCAAGTTATGGCAATAGGACCAAGGTCTCCCAAGTCCCTGACTTTGTGCCCAAGATGCACAGATGGGATGGGACATAGCACGCCAGGTGTGGAAGTTCAGGTGCCTTGTTGCCAGCCTTGGTGATGTATGTGTATCTGTCTGGGACATCCATGCACATGTGTCTGTGTTGGACAGTGTGTTGTATGGGCTGTGTACAATACATATAGCTGTGGATGTAGATCTGCTATGAATGCGTATCTAGTGTGTGCCCACCGGCTTTCTGGCTGTTCCTAATTGTCTGTGTCCATTGGTGTGCACTTCCTGGGAAAGAGCCTCAGAGTCAACAGTGGCCTGAGGAGCACTGGCCACAGACACACATTACTGCTTACGGTTGGTTATGGGGACCCTGTGTAGCAACTCACCAACAGCCCAGGCCAAGGCAGAGCCTCTCCTTTCCACCCCTACTCCCACGCCTGTACATTGCTCCACTCCCCGCTCTTCTACCAGGCCTGCCAGGCCTGGCTCCCTGTGGCACCACCTAGCCTTAGCCAGCAGTCTCCGGCGGGCCTCTGTATGCACCTGACCACCAGGATCAGAGGCAAGGTGGACTCTTCTCTATGCTGGCTCAGGGAACGGGCAGGAGTGAGCTGCTGGTCCCTGGGCTCTGTGCCGTGAGACTGGCATGTTCACCGTAGTGACCACATGGGGAAAAACTTTTCCTTTCCAGATGACCAAAAACCACCATAGGAGAGTTGTTTTACTCTATGTTGTTTTGGCTTGTGGATTTTGTGTGTGTGTGTGTGTGTGTGTGTGTGTGTGTGTGTGACAAGCTTTTACTGTGAAGCCTAGGCTGCCTTTGAACATGAATCCTCCTGCCTCAGACTCCTGAGTGCTGGATCCCTGTGTGTGCCTCCACACCCAGCTGAGAAGACATCTCTGATCTTGTTTTATTGTAAGCTGTCTCCAGAGAGAATCCATTTGTTGCTCTTTCCTTAGAGGTTCTGAGGGGAAGGAGGTGAGAGGTGCAGGGATGAAGAAGGGCACAGCACCGCTGGGCTGGGCCAGTGTGACTAGGCGTACCCTTGGGCCTCCTCTGCCTGGACTGTCTCCATCCCTCTGGGGAGGGGACCCAGAACCACAGGTACCTCAGGGCTACCCATGCAAGCAGGCAGGCACTGGGATTCTCCTGCATAGCCAAGTTTCCTGGGAGACCCCTGTATGTGGGATAGAGCACCTCTGATTGCCTCAGAGCTGACCACTGACCATCTTGGTCTTTCACACAACCTTCTGGAGGAGAGTTTTTTTGGGGGGCTGCCTAGGCCACTTACAGCTGAGAGCTTCTGGTCCTAACTCAGGGGACTCAGGCCCTCAGTATGCTCGGTCGGTTCACAGACCAGGATCCTTTTTCATGTTCCCCTGGATATGTGGAAAGGGAGAGGTCACAGCAAAGAGTGCCTGGCACAGAGATTGCCCCTTCCCCTGCCCACTGGACTAGACATGGGGGCTGGCTGAATGGAAGGCCATTGGTAAGCTCACCATTGTGACCCTCAGCTTTCCAGCCCAGCCCTCCTCTCACGTCCCTGTCCATCTCCTCTCCTTGTGTTCCTGGCCTTGTAGAAGTGGGTAGGTTATCTTAATGCTCACGGTCAGGTAGGGGCTCTATGAGATTGGCCTTACCGTCCAGGAAAGGTGGGTCTTGGTCCAGGGTCACACAGCTAGTTGGAGACATCTTGCCCGCAGTTTGGGCCTCTGCCTGCTGCTGCAGCAATGCTCAGCAGGGCAGAATAGGTGGGCTAAAGGGACACAGAGCAGTGCCAGGGAAGCTGCTCTGCCTGGGCCCTGCGGTGGCGAGCTTGTCTGTGCTGCCCGGACCCACCTTTCCCAGGATCCTCTATCCAGCTACAGTTGTTCCCCAGCCTGTCCTAGTCCCAGCCAGGCCCTGCTACCAGACGGCCACAGCTCCGGTAGCAACACTTGCCCACTTCCCAACCCAGGAAGCATGTCTAGCCATGAGGTCACCTGTGTTTCATGCACCAGGTCATGGAAGGGCAGGATATGTTTGAGCACAGAGTAAATTTGCCAAGGCTGGAAATCAAGTTTCTACGATGGAATACATATTTAGAGAATTGGTAGGTAGAGATAAATGGACACATTACCATATTCTGATAGGCTAATTTCTTGGTTCTGGTGGTTCTGGGTCCTCTCCATGAGGATGGATGGTGACAGTCCAGGCAGAGGAGACCCAAGGGTACTAGTCGCTGGGCCTAGTCACACTGGCCCAGCCCAGCAGTGCTGCGCCCCTTTCTTCATCCCTGCACCTCTCACCTCCTTCCCCTCAGACCCTCCAAGGACAAATCCTTGATGGGCTTGAATCTGGGCCAAGAGCAAGAGGAAGAAACCAAGACATTGACAGCAATGATACAGCCCAGGTGTGCTGGGATGTATAAACAATGTTAGTGGAGCCCAAGGGGCCCAAGGCCATGCTGGGGTGGGGAGATGGAAATCCAAGAAGGCTGGTAACCGGTACTGGGCTTGCAGCAGAAGCTATGCCTCTGCTTTGGGACGGCTGCACAGCAGGGCACTGCTAGGGATGAAGCATGCAGACGACGGGGGCATGACGGTGACGGAGCCAGGAGACGAAACGTGGCAGCCAGAGACACTTTCTGAAAAGGGCCTTGAAAGGCTGTGTGAACAAAGGGTGAGGCCTGGTGTGGAAACAGGCAGAGGCTACAGGGCTGAGCATCTCAGCAGTGGGTAGGAAGTGATCTTTCAGAGGCGTTACAGGGCTTGAGCAGACAGAACAGGGCCTGACGGTCTGTGATGGGGGAGGTGAGGTGTTTGGTGTCTGCTCTGGGTCGTGGGTGAAGGGCCATCCTGAGCAGAGAGGCGGGGCAGCAGGGAAGGGAGCCGTTTACTAGAGTGTGGGATGGATGCCGAGTTCTGCACAGACCGAGCATATCCAAGGGGCTGTGAGATCCCACGGGGAGATGGAAGGCATGGAGGTAGAGAAAACACTCGGTGGTGTTCTTGGGAACCATGGGGAGAAGACGCAGAGAAGAGAAAGGGGCGGGAGGGGCACCCTGAGTGGCCCCTGTTTCAAATGTGGTGGTTCTGAGACTGGCTAGACCACTTTCAAAAGCACTCAAGAGTTTGATGACAGGACACAAGAACGCAAAGCACCAGATGAGTCTCTTTGAAATTGTTTAAGTTCTAGTTCTTTGGAAACTCTGGGCTAAGAGATACACACCGGAAAACGACCCTCACCTTTAACTCTCTCAGTACATCTATTAGGGAATTAACAATCACATGCATGGCTTGACTCCACTGAACAACATCTCTAGAGTCTGAACCCATAGGATGTGGAGCAAGGACACCGAATAAAGCAGGCAGGAGGGGTTGAGGCAGTGTTCGCAAGATGCTGTTTGATTCGTGGGCTCCTCCTGAGAGGAGGGTCTGGCAAAATCTACTGGGGAAGCAGCATCTTTCAGGGAGCATGACAACCTACGAGATGTCCAGGAGGCAAGAGGGCAAGGATCCTAGGGAGAGGTGGGGGTGCCGCAGAGCCAGGATGGCTGTCCAGTGCCACTCTGGACTACAGGGTGTGGTCAGGCCTATGAGCTCATGGCATGGGCTTCAGGCGGTAGCGGAAGCGCACCTCGTGGCTAGGCTGTGAGGTGCCGAAGCCCCAGCGCCTTGGGTCAATAGGGGGCACAGGCGTGTCGGGGTCCACCAGCTCCAAGTCAAAGTACGTGACCATAAGCAGGACAAAGATCTTCATCTCACTGAGGGCAAAGAACCTGCCGGGGCAGATGGAGATGCCCGAGCCCCAAGGCATGTTGTAATGGTGGATCTTCTTGCCTGACTTGTAGAAGTCTGCTTTCCGGGTACCATCAGGATTGAGGAACCGATCGTACTTGAAGGCTGTGGGCTCAGGGTGGATGTCAGGGTCCATGTGCACTGAGAGGTAGGGGAAGAGAGCCACCTTATCTCCACGACGGATCTGGTATTCTTGCCCGCTGGCCATCTTTAGGATGTAATCTTTCTGCACCACCCTGAGGAGAGTGGGGGTAGCGCCCAGTCGCAGAGTCTCCTCCATCACACTGTCCAACACCGGTGTGCATTTCAGAGCACTGAGCGTGAAGGCGAAGGACTTCTTGGCTTCCAACCTGGCCTCACCCAGGACCCGGGTGGCTTCCTCTTGCACAGCCTTCATGGCATTCTGATGCTTTAGCAAGAATAAGAGGGCCCAGAAACAGGTTGGTCCTGTGTTCCCCTGGGAGGCCCAGAGCATCATAAAGTTAAATTTGTCCTGCATGGATGAATCTACTCCTTGCTCCCTCAGAAACTGAAGCATGCAGCTTAACCAGTTACTTATGCCGTCTTTCTCCAGGTTTTGCTCCACAGAGAGTCTCTGGTGGAAGAGATGCTGGAGCTGGCTCACTTCTACCCACTCCCGGGGCCCCAGCAGGGAGTAGACAAACCTGGGGAAAAGAAGATCAAACCTGCGGAACTTAGTGAACAGCTCCTCGGCTTCCTGCAGATCCTGCACCTTGTCTTTGGTGTAGCCAAACAAGCTCAAGAAGCCAGCCTCGAACAAGATTCTGTAACAGAAGTGAAAGAGGCCATCTTCACGCCAGGAACTGGCATCCAGACTCGGGCCTTTGGGCCCTAGCATCACCAAGGACAGACTGTCCAGCATGACCTTGTTGAGGTCCTCCAAGCCTCGTCCCATCAGATGCTTGGTACTGGCTGAGTGTACCATCCGGTCGTCCCCACTGATGGACTGGTATCCAAACACCTTTAGCACCAGTTCCTGTGCATACTTCCTGAAGTCTAGTGTTTTCTGTGTGTCCTTAATGATGGGGCCAAAGGAGAGGGGGTCCATGACAAAGGTGAAGTACTGACCCCCTAGCTGCACTGTGAACACATCCCCGTGCTTGGCCCGCATTCCCTTCAAGAATTCAAACATATTCTTCCGGAAAGCCATGGCATGACCCAGCCAGGGTATGAAACCTTTGTCCAGAGGCGGCTCCTGGGGCCTGCGGTGCCTGAGCAGCATGGACAGACACAGGCATCCCACAATGGCTGTGAGCAGGGCTCCCAGCGCTGGACCCCACAGTACCATGGCCAGGCTCCAGCTGAGCTCTGCACAGTCCTGTCAGCTCAGCTCTTGTCAGCTCTCCAGTGCTGGAATGGCTTTTTGTGGCCTTCAGAAGTCGGGAATGCCAAGGTCCATGCCCTTGGACCTTGCTCTGTAACTGTGAGCTGTGGTAAATAACTCTAGTTAGCTAGCACCTAGGGAAAAATGTTATTCCAATTTAACACATGACGCAACAGAGCCTGGTCAGGTAAGAGGAGGAGGGGTTTACCGTAAAGAAGGTAAAAGAAAAGCCTCGAACTATGGCCGCAGGTTGTGTGCCCACTGCGCTTTGCTCTGACCTCTCAGACGCAGATCTGGCATGCTATCTCTGTGCCTGCCTGGAGTCCACCCTACCAACCACTCACACTCTTATCCACTCGCACATCAATTTATTTGCTAGCTCTTTCACTAAGTGTCCCAGTCTCTTTCCTCATCTTTTAAACTTTGTGTGTGTGTGTGTGTGTGTAGGGGACGTACATGGTTGACACTGACATCTTCCTCTGCTTTCACCTTAGTTTTAAAATTTACCACATTGGTCTTTTCTTTCTTTTTAAAGATTAGTCTATTTTTATTTATGTATATGCTTGTTTGCCTGCTTATATGTATGTTTACCACATGCATGCCTGGTGCTGGTGGAAGCCAAAAAAAGGTCATTGTATCTCCTGAAACTGCAATGGTTTTGAGCCATCATGTGGGTTCTGGGAACAGAACCTGAGTACTCTGCAAGAACAGCCAGTGTTCTTAATCTCTGTGCCATCTTCCCATCCTCAATATTTATCATTATTATTATTTTAAAATTATGTGTAGGTGTGTGTGTGTGTGTGTTTGTGTATGTACGTACATGTGAGTGATGGAGGCCAGAAGAACTGGGTTGCCTTGAACTGGAGTAACGCATGGTTGTGAGCCGCCTGATATGGGTGCTGGGAACTGAATTTGGGTTCTCTGGAAAAGCAGAAAAAGCTCTTAACTGATGAACTACTTCTCTAGCCCTTGTAACTTATTTTTTGAGGCAGGATCTTACCCTGAACTTGGAGTTCACTGACTGACTTCATTGACTGGCCACTGAGCTCCCAGGATCCTCTGTCTCTACCTCTCCATGCTGGGGTTACAGGCATCAATGAGCCTGGCCTGTTGTGTTGGTGCCAAGGATTCAGACTCAGACTTTCCCACTGGACTGTCTCCCTAAACATCCCATCCCCCACTTTCATTGTTAGGACTCAGTGTTCCCATTTCTAGTAGGTCCCCATTCCAGGTAGTTATGGGCCCCACAGGACCTCTTCCTGTGTGGAAACAATAGCTCCCATTGGTGCTTTCGGGAGGCAGAAGAGAGAACTCACAAAAGCACTCAGGAGAGTGTCTGGCTCAGGTTAATATTCTTTCTATGTCAGTTCTGGTCATAAATCCTTGTCACATACTTTGGCCCCTCCCCTGGTGCCTGTGGCAACTGTGTGTCCTTTCCTGGGGTTTTCTTTTCCTTTGGTTTCAAAGATGCTTTCAGATGAAGCAGATTCTTAATGGTCATGTTTGCTTCTAGCTCTCTGAACAGTCAAAGGCGAGTGAACGATCAGTGTGTGCCCATCCAAGGTGACCGGTAAAGCTTTAGGCCTGAGGATAGCTGAGCAGCTGTCAGGGTGTGAACACCATCATGGGGCATGGTGTTAATGAATCCATCTGTGGGAGGCAGAGAACTTCCTAGACTGGGGGTGATTCAAGCAGAGTCTCAGGCTCTCATCCCAGAGCTCCTCATCTGGACTTGCCCTTGGGGCCTTGCCAGTACAGCTCTCAAACACAAAGATATTCTCCCATGCTATAACTTGCCAGAGGACACAGCAACCTCAGGCACTTGCCTTGTTTCACTATGGCTCAGTATCCAGAGGGAAGACTAGACTCCCTCTACTCAATGCATCATTCTCTCTGACCGCAGCCCTGCCTTAGGCTTTGGAAGTAAACCAAGCATTGTTTAAGAGTCTCCATGAAAATTTGCAGGCAAATGGATGGAACTAGAAAATATTATCCTGAGTGAGGTAACCCAAACCCAGAAGGACAAACATGGTATGTACTCACTCATAGGTAGATTCTAGATATAAAGTAAAGAACAATCAGACTACAACCCACAGAACCATGGAGGCTATATATATATAGCATGGGGGACCCTAAGACGACTGTGGCTTATAGTAAGTTTTGGTATTACTCAATTACTGAGCAAGCCTCGATGAAACATTTCACTATTAAGATAAGATTACATACTGTATCAAGCTGATAATAGATAAATAAATTAAATAATTAATTAAAAAAAGAGTCTCCATGAGATGTCAGTCAGTTTCTTGTCACCAGGCTTACCAGAGGAGAGAGTTGTAACCCTGAGACAGAAGCTCACACTGCCCTGGGTTAGTTCCGCTAGCCATATCTACACAAAACAGATCTTATTTCAAAAGAAACACCAAAAGTTATTCTGGAGTAATATATGAGTGACCACGACCCAGGAACACAGATTCAATTTGCCTCAAATACCATGTTTCAATGTGGCAACAATTTAATGAGGTCTTTGTAGGACTAGAGCAAAGAACATTCTATGAGTCCAAGGCACTTGTGAAGTGCTTGGTGGGAGCCACAGGTGGGCAGGTTAGTAGAGTGAAGGGGTCTCTGCTGCTGGCCTCAGGAGCTCTCTGATGGCAGGTTCAGGTTTGGGGCTAGGGAAACTCAGGGGTCTGCTTGTACACTTTGACAGGACTGTGGGCCAACAAACCCCAAGATAATTTGTCTCTGGACCTGCAACATTACAGTTCTCCACACCCACTAAAGTTTTAAGCAGCCAGTTCAACTGAATGTGTGCATTCTGTCATACAACAGAACGTGTGGCTTTCTTTTTCTGGAAACTTCTAAACTATTCTCTAACTTCCTAACTCATGAATAATGACTTGGGTTCCTCAGACCATTAGTCCATATGCCCTGTTGTCTTCTGCCTTGAGTTCTCCCTGGCAAGGAGCAGGAACCATCACACTCTGCCTCCAAGAAGTCCTCTGTGATTGCAGTCATAGAAAGTGATAAGTCTTCTTGCACCCTGATAGGCCTTTCTGCCGACACAGCAATCCAAATCAGACCGAACCAGGAAAAGCCCAAGTTTAATGGGTAAAGCGTTTCCGGGTGATTCCCTGGCCCTCCAGAGAGGAGACTGGGATGGGAGACCAGAAGAATCTCGTGTCTGTTTTCTGGTATGCAGCTTATATACTCTGTGGGAGTGGTCTTGAGCCTCTCTCGGGGAGGAACTGTGTTTGGTGGGCTTTGAAGGGGCGGGTTTGGGGAAAGAGATAGGGGAGGGGAGTTGAGGTGGATCTTCCACCAGACTCCTTCCAAACATTCCAAACTCTTTAGGTATAGGGATGCCAGGGTGCCAGGGGTTGAGGTGGGGCTCCCACTCAAACCGAAAGTACTTAAGACCATCCCATTTCCAGGGTTTTAGATTGAGTCATAAACAGTGAGTCAAACACATCAAGCTGGAATTTTTCCTGAAGTTTTAATGCATGAAGCACCATTTTGCATTCTTGCCTTCATCCATTTACCCTCTTTCCTGAAGCAGGCTCATTTAGACAGTCAAAAGTGTGTGTGTGTGTGTGTGTGTGTGTGTGTGTGTGTGTGTGTGTGTGTGTGGTATGTGTGTGAGGGTTTCTACAGCTGTAATAAAACACCATGACAAAAGCAACTTGGGGAGGAAAGGGTTTATTTCATCTTCCAGGGGGCACTTCCTCCAGGCATCACTGGGGGAAGCCAGGGCAGAAATCTAGGCAGAAACATGGAGGCAGAAACTGAAGCAGAGGCCATGGAGGAATGTTGTTTGCTGGCTTGCTCCCCAAGACTTGCTCAGTCTACTTTCTTATTCAACACAGGACCACCAGCACAGGGCAGCACTGCACGTGGTGAGAAGGGCCCTCTCACGTCAATCATTAAGAAAATGCACTACAGTCTTACCAACAGGCCAGTCTTGTGGGGGCTCTTTCTCAATTGAGGTTCTTGTGGGAGTCTGTGCGAGTCCAGCTCTAACCTGTTCCCACCTTATGAAGAGTTCTTAGGTGGAGGAGAGAGGAATGAGGAAATAACAGATAGAAAGATAGACCTAGACGACAAGGAGAAAGACAGAGACACAGGATAGCAACAGCCTGAGGTTTATTCAAAAGGGCTTTTTATAATATGCCAAGGGAAAAGGCAAAAGATCTCCCCCTGCAAGATCAAAGCACACTGTACAGCCCAGTGTAGACCCTTCCAAATACCTGGTAACCACGCCTGTGGTCAAATCATCCCATTATGCAGCCCTGCTGTGTAAAGCAAGCTCTGATCTCTGACCCTGAGTAAGGTCTCACTAGATAGCCTCTGTGGGCCCCCACAGGTTCCTTTTACCAGATGACTCTAGCAGCATCAGACTGACAAAAACTAGCTAGGACAGTTCTCCCAGCAGGAGACTTCGAAGAGCTCAGAGCTTAGCTGGGAGGAGATCTGTCTCATCTGTCTCCACTGTGGAGATATCAGATCACTGCCCAGATAATACAAGTACAATTATGCTAAATAATGCAGAGAGCAGAATGTGAGAGGAGGTGGGCATCAGGAGCCACACTGATCATGTGATTACGTGGAGCCTGGAGGACAAGACAAGGTCATAGTGCGCTTCGAAGGGTGACAGTGCTGGAGGTGGAATGGGAGTGTCCAACTTAAGGTGTCAGCCCAAGAGACACAGCTCTCGCCTCATGAGGAAAGAAATAGTTTATTCTGGAGCCAAGTGAGTGGCCGTGGTCCGGGAACACAGATTTAGATCACCTTAAATTTAATGTTTCAGTGTGGTGATAGTTTCATAGAGTTTTTTATAATGAAAGTCATGACCCAAGATACTTTTCAAACACTTGATGAAAATATCAGGAGGGTAGGTTACCACAGAGCACAGACGTCTCCAGGGACATTTCTGCTCTAGGCCTCAGATGCTACCAGACAACATTTTTAGCTTTTGGGTTGGTGGAGGCTATGGTTCTGCTGGTAGACTCCAAAAGGACTTACTGAATCGTCACCTATTATTCCTACTAGTCTGTGTCACATATACCAGGTGATGGTGAAGCCACTACAGGACACAGAAAGGCAAAGCTGGGTTCTTCCCTCAGCCCTGTTACCTACTTATGAGATGATGGAGACCAGTCTATTCATACGCCAGAACAGAAGGTTGCCTTTGTCTTTCTCATAAGCAATGAGATACTGTTACAAAGGGGTCAGGCTGTCCATTCAGTAAGAGACGGAGAGAACTAGGGCATGCTTTGGAGAGGTTGGAGGGACCCAGCGGGAACTGAAATGACTGACATTAAGTCCCAACTCTGTGCATGGTTCTCAGTACTCATTTCCATTGCCACCCAGACTATCACTGTGGTGGTTTGAACAGGAAACACCCTCCATAGGCTCCAGTATTAGAAGTAGAACAGATGGTTCCTTGTTGGTAGCAGTTTGGGAGGTGGTGTAGCCTTGCTGAAGGAAGTATGTCACTGGGGACAGACTTTGAGCTCACAGCCTCACCCTACTTCTTGCTCACTCTTTAGATTGGAGATGTGAGCTCTTAGCTTGCTGCTCCTGCCCCATGCCTGCCCTTGTTGTCCAGGCTCTCTATCATGAAGGACTCCCTTCCCTCTGGAACTGTAAGCCAAAATAACTTCTTCATAAGTTGCTTTTGCTTGTGGTGCTTTATCACAGCAACAGAGCAAAACTAATGCAATCACCATTCTTTTTTTTTTTTTTTCCTTTTTTTTTTTT
>CABHPQ010173000.1:0-12785 GCA_902168405.1 Peromyscus aztecus
GAAAAATCCAGGGATTTAAGTCATTTGTGTTTCCTTTTTTCTCTGTCTTCAAAGTGAAAAGAAAATACAGTCACCATGTTAATTCACTGAACTGTCGACTTATTTATTGGAACATACGCTCTGAAGGGGGTGGGAGGGAAGTTGGGAAAGTGAAGAATGGGAAATGTGTGCAGTGGGTTAGGCTTTTCTCAGACTGTCTCTTCTTCTGGCAGAACAGAAACCCAGTTCCATTTACTCATGTGTTTTCCTCTAAACATCTGGGAAACCTCCAGGGATCCTGGCTGCTGAAGTCAGTGGGTAATATTTAAAATGAGAGCAGGCATGGTGGGAGAGAATGGTTTTCAACTTCTGTAGTTCTTTATAGAAGTTGCAAAGAATGAGACCTTGGGGATCTTGTTATGATGGTTGTTAGAGCCGATAATGATAATTTTGTTTCCCCAAATCCACAGGGATCCAGCTCTTGGAAGAGTAAAACTTGTTAGTACAGTCTTTCATAATGCATGCAACTATTAAAAGTTTGCGAAGAGTTTCATAATAATTCACAAAGTGAAGTTGTCTCCAGGGTTATCTTAGGAGAAACGGGCAATTATTCGGAGAGCTCAAATGAGTTGGCTCCTGTCATGTTCTTCCCTTTACAGTTGCCTCTCCGCTGCTCAGCAGCCCTGGAGACTTACTTATGATTAGTTACACCACTAAACTTCAAACTTTATCAGTGTAACTGGGATAAGCATTACCCCCCTTGCAGAAGGGATTTCATTGGTCAGGGACTTACTGTAAGTACCTAGAATAATTATTCTCATAGTGACCTTACTTTGTCTATATTTCCCTTCAGAAATGATTCCCTTTTAAAATGTGTAATGTAATAATTACATGTGTAATGTAATTATTCATCAACCACAATTTCAGTGAAAAATATTTGGTCCTTACATATTGTTTATCTACCCTTAAAGGTATCACAATCCAAAAGAAGGTAAGAACTAGGCTATTACAAGATTGTGTCAAAATGAATAGCCTGTTCCCAGTAGACAAAAAGATAAACAGCGAGTTACTTATGCTATGGTATTTGTTAACTGCTTATTGTTTTTCTACTTTGATATTTTCACACTCTATTAAATACAGTGTTTATTGATGAATTTCTAATCTTCACCAAAACGTTAATAGCAAGCAATTCCTCAAAAAATTGTTGACCTTATTATTATAAAAGGAGATTTAAAAGTGATAGTAAAAGATTTGCTCAATTTTATTTGAAAAAAGCTTGAATAATTTTTCAATACAGCAGATACTGCAGTGAAATGCTGTCCCCTGAGCTAACCCTCCTGATGAAGTGGCTTCTAAGGCACATTTTACAGCGCCAACTTGGGATTGCCACAACATGGTAATGATCTATATTTTATTTCTCCTTCATCTGTTTCCATTTCCCATAAACAGACATTTCTCAGCTTACTGGCTATTATATAACTGTAGCTTTATAAATTAATAAATATGTAAAGTGAAGATAGATGTTACATAGTAAAACAGAAGACTCACATTATTAATGCTCCAAGCCCACAGAGAAACATATAACTAAGGAATGTACACAAGGTTTGATGTGGTGGCATGTATCTATAATCCTAGCTCTTAGAAAGCAGAGGCAAGAAGGTTAGGATTTCAAGGATAGCCCTTGGCTGCACATTGAACTTGATAGGCCAGTGTGAACTACATAAGACCCCAAGTGATATTTAGCTTTGGTTTTGAACTTGGCAGGATCTAGAATTACTTGAGACAAGCCCTTGGGCACGCGTATGTGGAATTATTTAGAGTAAGTTAAGTCAGGTGAGAAGACCCATCCCAAATGTAGATGGTGCCATTCCTGTGTGCTGTGGTCCCGGACTGAATGAAAAGGAAGAGAGAAGTCAAGTACAGACATTCACTGCTATCTGCTTCTTAATTATAGACACGATCTGACCAGCTCTGCTACCATGGCCTCTCCACCACCATGGGGGAAGTAACCCTTTCTTCCCTGAGTTTCTTTAGTCAGGTATTTATCACAGCAAAAGGAAAAGTGACTAAGATAGCCTGAGCCAAGAAAGGACAAGAAAGAAGAAAGAAAAAATGTGGACTACAATTTCATAATAGCAAAAAATTTGAACACACTTAGAGGAGTATAAACCCCAGACTTGATTAGACTACCACCATCAATCTATATAAAGGAATACATCACAGCACGTAAATTGAGTCAAGACTGTCACTAAGTAAGGGATTGACAAGGGAGGAAGGGATTTGTTCATGCTACAGCCAAGTGAGGAGACAAGACAGAAGGTCTCAAATCAGCCCCCCTGGAAGAGTTTAGGGATGCTCATGAGTTAAAGAAGTGCTTGGCCTAAGGCCCGACGATGAGTATGGAAAGGTAAAGTATTCCAGTGACCCATGCACCGACAATCAAACTTCATGAATCCTTATCGGTTGTGTGTTGAGAAGATGATGGTGCTAGTGTTCTGGCATTTTGGCATCAAGAGGTCACCTATTAGATACCATTTTTTTTCTCCTGTTAACCAGGGTCAATTCTTGCTGATAGTACAAAGTAGCACTTACCTGCTGCTGTGTAACAAATCACCCCAAATTTTGGCAGCTTAAAGCAAACTGGATAGTTTCATAGTTTCTTTTAGATGGGGCGTTTGCAGTGCTCCTTTGGCTCAGTCTCTCACAAGGCTGCAATCAGGTATTTTTGCCTTAACATTAACTGAGTCACCAAGCACACTAATTGTCTGTTGGCAGACCCCAGAAGACTTGCTGCAAGCGCATTCATTAAAGCATATTTGCCAGCTCCTCCACGGCAGAGTGACTGGCTTCCTCCATAGTGGTGGGTTCATGAGAGAGCATTCAAGAGGAAAGCCAGTCTCCTTAGAAGCCAGCCTCTCCGCAGGGGTTTACACCACCTCTGCTCTGTTCTGTTTACTAGGAACGAGTCAGTAAGTTGACATCATATTCAAAGGAAGATCACACAGGGCATGAAAACCAAGAAATATGGGCCATATGGGCCGTATCCGAGAATGTCTGCCACATGCAGTGTCTCCTCTTCTCCCCTGCTGGTTTTGGTCACAAGAAGTCTCCAAAGCCTGGAAGCAGTCATAGCTTATACTTTCACTAAGACACCTTTTTGTTTCTCATAGAAATTGAGTGCCATTTTAGAACATCACAAACCTTCAAGACCCAAAGTTGCAAATATCCCCCTGTGAATTTTTGAGAATAAATGGGGCAACTTCTGTTCCTATCTCTGGGTTCCTAGACCTACCCATGTATCATTCCCATTAGAGACATAGCACAGTAGAGGGATTTCTAATTTAATTATGAGAGACTGAATATTGTAACACGAATTGCTAATCGGTCTTTTAATAAAAAACCCAGAGCCAGAAATGGGGGTAAATGCTGAAAGATCAGAGAGAGAGAAAGGAATAAGCCTCCTCCACATCTCACCTCGCCAACTCCTCAGCCTGAAAAGGCCTCAGCTGGTAGGCTTCTAGCTGAATGAGCTTCCTCAGCTGGAAAGGCTCTATCTGAAAAAGCCTCTAGCTGAAAGGGATGCTTCTGCTGAAAAACCTTTAGTTCCTGTCTCCTCACGCCTTATATACCTTTCTCTGCCCAGCCATCACTTCCTAGGATTAAAGGTGTGTATGCTTTCCAGTACTGGAATTAAAGATAGGTGCCACCACTGCCTGGCTCTGTTTTCTTTCCTAGACTGAGTCAATCTCATGTAGTCCAGGGTGGCTTTGAACTCATAGAGATCCAGACAGATCTCTGCCTCCCGAGTGCCAGGATTAAAGGAGTGTGCACCACTGCCTGGCCTCTATGTTTAATCTAGTGGCTGGCTCTGTCCTCTGATCTTCAGGCAAATTTTATTAGGGTACACAATATATCACCACAGAATATAAACTTATAATGATAAAATTTTATATGAAACAGTTTCAACCATCCTGGGAAGTCAAACTACAGCCTTGGTAGCAATCCGCTCAAAGTAGTAAATATTTGGTTAAAAATCACTACTTTCTTCTTCCAAATCAGAATCAACCAGGAAAGAACAAACATAGTCTCAAGACAATAAAAAAGCATACTTTGCTTCTGTTAACCTTCTGACAGTTTCTCCATTCTAGGAACTTCCAAGTCAACTCCCTTGGCATTGCAAGTTCTGTAGAGTAATCCTGCCCATCCGCGTGTGGGTGATATATTAGTCTCTTCCTGTTGCTAGAATACAATAATTGAGGCTGGGCACTTTATAAAGTGTTTTCTTTAGCATGGAGTTTCAGTTTTGTAGTCTCATCTGTTTGGACTGTGATGAGATTTCAGTCTTTTGTGTCATAAAGTTGAAGGAGACACAATGTCAAGTAGAGTTACCAGAATGATCACATGATGAGTTAGAAGATGAGAAGGATTAGAAGTCCAGGGTTGCTCTTTTTATAATAACTTGCTACTGTGGGAACTTCTCCACTTCTGTGATCTAATTACTTTGTGAAAGCAGCCAATTTCAAGGTTTGTACTGCTTTTACATCACCATTGGGGACCAAGCTTCCACTGCATAAACCTTTAGGGGTTACAGTCAACCATAGTGCAAAATGGTTAGGAGTTTTCTTTAATGTTTACAGTGAATAGTCTATACCCTGAGGAATGAACCCTTTGTTTGAAATGTTGCCTCTAGATGGTTGCTGCTGAGTCTAGAGAAGTCTATGCAAACATTCTGTGACCAGATGCTTCTGTATGACACAGCATCTATCATGGTCAATGGAACCCTTGGATTTGAGTCCACTCTCTTACCTGATTTCCTTTGAAGTGGGTTGCCTGGTTATTTACAAGGCCACTAAGAGAGCTAACACACAAAACTGTAGTATTTGATGTCTACTCCCACGTTTACAGACACCTGAGATTCTATGCTGCCCAACCAAAGCTTTGCACATTATCCCATTGCCTACATAAGTTTTTTTTTTTAAATAAGAAAGACACACACCTGATGATTCTATGCCTTTTAAGAATACATTACTAGCACTTTCAGAATGAGGAAGGTCAGAGGTAGCAGATACATTACCATATTTCAAGGTGTTCTTGGGGAATAATACCATGCCAGGGTCTTATCAACTGGCTGTTGGCATTCAAAACCAGTGGTGGGATCAGGCTTGGCGAGTGGGTCTGTGGTATGTCACTGCAGCCTCTTCATTTGTGAATTCATTGTGCCAATCCCAGGGAGCCAATAATGAAGACCAGATGAGGTCAACTTATTTGCTTCGTTGACTGGAGTCTCATGCACAGTGAATGGTGCTGGTGAAAGCTAACACATAAAACTGTAGTATTTGATGTCTACTCCCACGTTTACAGACACCTGATTTTTTTATTTACATTTGTTTGTCTTTTGAGACAGGACATGATGTCCCAAACTTGCTTCAAATTCACAGCCTTACTACTTCAACTGAGATTGTTAGTATATATCTATTGTGCTGTGCTTGACTTAGCTAGATTTTTTTTGTCAACTTGACACTGTCTAGAGTCATTTGGGAAGAGGTAACTCCAACTGAAAAAAAAATGCCTGTCTCAGATTGGCCTGTAGGTAAGCATGTGGTGCATATTCCTGATTAATGATTGGTATGAGTGGTAACATCCCACTGAGGATTGTGATACCTATCAGCCTGTAATCCTTATACAAGAAAACAGGCTGAGCAAGCCATGGGGAGCAAACCAGTAAGCAGAATTCCTCCATAGCTTCTGCTTCAATTTCTGTTTCCTGGTTCCTGTCTTCAGTACCTGTCCTGAATTCCCTTTGTGCTAGACTACAACTGCAATCTGAAATAAGCCCTTTCCTACCCAATTTGCTTTTGGTCATGATAGGAGCAGAAAAGAAACTCCCCACAATACATATTCAAAATACTAAATGTGCAGAACAAAGAAGATATATTGAAAGCTACAAAGGAAAATGGCCAAGTCATATACAAAGTCAGGTCCATTTGAATAACACCTGACTTTTCAATGGAGACTCTGAAGGCCAGAAAGGCCAGGGTGGATATTGTGTAAGCTCTATGAGATCACAGATGGCAGCCAGACTACTATGGTCAACAAAATTACCAATCACAACCAATGGAGAAAGAAAAACATTTCATAATAAAACTAAACTTAAGCATTTTTTGTTCACCAATGCAGCCCTACAGAATGAACTAGAAGGAATACTTCAGTCTGAAGAGAAGGGTAACTACACCGAAGAAGATACAAGGAAGAGATAATCCTAGAACAATTAATCAAAAGAGGGGAAAAACCTATACAACCACAACAAAATAATGGAAAATAATAAGCAATTCTCATTATTAATGGTCTCGATCCCCCAATAAAAGACATAGTTTAACAGGTTGAATTAGAGAATACTATCCATATTTTTTTATCATCCCTAAGCTGTATTATGTTGCTTCTTTATTATTATTTATTATTTATGGTGATATTTTCTTTTGTACCAAAATGTTATTTGTATGTTAATAAATAAAGTTGCCTGGGGGTCAGAGCTATTAGCAAGCCATAGGAAAGCAGGGCAGTGGTGGTGTACGCTTGTGATCACAGCACTTGGTAGACAGAGCTAGGTAAGTCTCTGTGTGTTCAGGGATACAGCCAACATTGGATACACATGCCTTTAATCTCAATACCAACCATAGAACAGCTGGAGGTCTATACAGACAGGCCGTGATGAGGCAGTCCTGTGGTTGGGTTTACAACCAATGAGAAAGCAGAACAGAGACTATATAAAGACTTTAACACAGGAAGTACCTCCTCCTTCGGAGAGGTAGGACCACTGCAGGAGGAAGGGTAAGGTTTTAGCTCTTAGCTCTGACCTCTTGGCTTTCTTCTTTGCATTGGTTCTGTGTTTCTTATTTATAAGACGGTTGGTTACATCTACAATTATTATTTTTTATTTTTTGAGACAAGGTTTCTCTGTGTAGCCCTGGCTGTCCTGGAACTCAGTATGTAGGCCAGGCTGAGCTTGAACTCACAGAGGTCCTCTTGTCTCTGCCTCCTAGGTGCTAGGATTAAAGGCGTGCACCGCCGCTGCCGCTGCCGCCACCACCACCACCACCACTCCACTCTCATGTCATTTCTTATGAAAAGTTTCTCTTTATGTTTTTTATCATATTAATTTCTTCCACAAACAATGTATCTAAGTCCATGGCTCATCAGTGCTACTTCATGGATATTCCTGTGGCATTATCCATGTTTCTGCTGCATGCAAAAACAAACCTTACCACCAAAGACAGATGTTGCAAGATATTTGTTCACACTGTGTGAAAATATGTCACTGTTTTATTCTGATTGGTTTAATAAAGAGCTGAATGGCCAATAGGTAGGCAGGAGAGGTTAGGTGGGACTTCTGGGGAGAGAGAGGAACTCAGGGTTAGAATCCAGGTGCGCAGAAGATGCCAGTGAGACATGGAGGGAATTGGACATACAAAATGGAGGAGAGGTAAAAAGTCATGAGGCAGAAAGTAATTAATAGAAGCAGATTAAATTATAAGAGCTAGTTGGGAACAAGCCTAAGCTAAAGACCAAGCTTTCATAATTAATAATAAGTCTCTGTGTCATTATTCAGGGGCTGGTGTTCCAAAAGATAATTCGATGAGAAACACCTACAACAGACAGACATCATCTCAGGGTAAAAGGATGAAAAACAGTTGTTTCAAGGAAAATGGAACCAGGAAGCAAGAAAGTGTAGCTATTTTAATATCTGACAAAATAGACTTCAACCCAAAATTTATCAGAAGAGGTGAAAGGATACTACATACTCATTAAAGGAAAATCTACCAAGAGGCTGTCACAATTCTAAACATTTATGCACCAAACACAGGGGCACCCAAGGTCATGAAAGAAAGACTACTTCTTGAAAGAAAGACTTGAAAGACTATTTCTTAAGAAAGAAAGCTTAAATCACATATTGACCATCACACATTGGTAGTGGGAGTTTTCAATACCCCAATCTCTGTCAATAAACAGGTCATGCAGACAAAAACTAAACAGAGAAATTCTGGAGTTAAATAACATCATAAATCAAATGGACCTAACAGATATATACAGAACATTCTACCCTAACACAATAGAATATACTTTCTTCTCAGCAGTCCATGGAACTTTCTCCAAAATTGACCATATATTAGGGCACAAACAAGTTTCAGCAGCAATCAGAAATTTAAATAACACCCTGCATCTTACCTGGCCACCATGGATTAAAGCTGTATATCAACAACAGAAATAGCAGAAAGTGTACAAATTCATGGAAGCCGACCAACTCACTACTGAATGAAGACTGGGTAAAGGCAGAGTCAAACAGAAAATTAACAAATGGTCCTCATGAAGCTAAGAAGGTGCTGAATAGCAGAGTGGCAGCTTATAGAACTGAAAAAAAAACCTTTGACAATGATACATCTTATAGACAGTATCTACAATACATAAAAAACCCTGACCATCAAGAAAACAAATATCCCAATTTAAAAATGGGATGCCAAATAAACAGAGTTCTCAAAAGATAAAACACAAATGGCTGAGAAGCATTTTAAATATGTTCAACAATCTTAGCCATCAGGAAGTTTCAGATTAAAACTATTTTAAGATTTCATTTTATCCCAGTCAGAATGTCCAAAACAAATAAAACAAATGGCAGCTCCTGCTGGTGAGGATGTGGAGAAAGGGAAGCACTTGTTATTGCTGCTGGAAGTACAAAACTGGTCTAGCCCATGTGGAAATTAGTGTGAATGTTCGTTAAAGGCCAAAAATAGATCTACCACAAGATCCAGACATACCACTCTTGGGCAAATAAACAAAGGACTCTACATCTTATACAGAGATATTTGCTTATCCATGTCTTTACTGTGTTAAACAGCCAGAGATTGGGAACAGCCCCCATCAACTGATAAAAAGATAATGAAAATGTGGTGAATTTAAATAATGGAATATAATTCAGCTGTTGAGAAAAATTAAATTTGCAGGTAAATGAATGAAGCTAGAAGTAATCATCCTGAGTGAGGTAACCAAGATCCAAATAACAAAGTATGTTTTCTCTTATAAGATATATACACATGTGGATATTAGCTTTAGGTTTAGATATGTGTGTTTCAATCTGAATAACCACAGAGGTTATGTAGCTAGTAAAGGACCTTGGAGGAGGAAGGGTTCTTCCAGAGAAGGGGAAATAGAGTATAGCATTATAAAGAGATATAGGAGAAAGTAGAATAGAAGGATTAAATGGAGAAGGGAAGTAAATGGCTAGGGAGGGACTATGGAGAGGGGACAGCTAACATCAAAGGCCGATACCTATTACTGTAGAAGCTTCACAGAATATATACATATATGAAAAAATTAAGAGTCACTATTTAATATGGAACACAATGCCCCAACTAGACACCTTATACAACAAGTAAAACATTCAGTGGCAGAAATGGGTTACATCTTGTGGAGTCATTGGCTAAAGAGCGTCTGATAGATGTTCTCTAAACATCACAGATTATTACCGAGGCTATTGGTTACTGTCGGTAACCTCATGGTTAAGGCCTTATTGCTGAAGATACAATTTACTTATATCCTCAAACATGGGGAAATCAAGCTGGTGCCCAACTAGAAGCTTCACTCCTACTGACTAGCATTCACTGTGTTAGAATGTATATTGCTACTAAAGGAGAAAAGTAATCATCAATACCATCCAGCTACAGATTATATGAACTACAACAGAAACCTACCTGTAAAATATGGTGGTGCATTAGTGGTACAAATGTTATGGGAGTAACCAACCGTTTTTTCTTTTTGGATGTAAGATCCACTCCATGAGATGGATCTGTACATGACACTGCTAAAGTGGCCAAGAACCTGACACCAGATAGGCCACTGGGATAGGGGAACATACTTCTATTATTCTGCTAAAAGAACAGAGCAATAAAATGAGTCCTAATGACTTATTGCTAAACCCATAGGTCAATACATTGCTCAATCCTCATTAGAGAGGCTTCTTTTTGCAGTAGGTAGAAATTAACACAGAGACCCACACCTGGACAATGTGCAGAATGTGAGAGACTTTGGAGCACTCAGCCCTAAATGGGATGTCTTCATCAAATTCCTCCCCTCAAAGCTCAATGATCTTTGCAGAAGACAAGGAAGAAAGATTTTAAGAGCCAGAGGTAGTGGATGACACAAGAAACACTGTCTTCCAGAAACAACAGTACCAATATAAAATTAACAAAGTCTGTGCCAGCATGTAGAAAACTTGCACATGCTCAAACTGATAAAGTTCCAGCCTTGAGAAGGGGAAGTGGACACAAAGTCCCACCCCTAACCAAGAAGCAGGTCACTGATACCTGCTGGGAAAGGGAAAATCTGTTTTTTTCAGTAGAGTGCCTCTGGTTATATCATCCACATTTCAGGGCAAACCCCATTCCCTGAATGTTGACCAAATATGAAATGGATTCCATTTGTTAATGCTTTTTTTGTTTTGATTTTTTTGTCTCATTGATTTTTTATGCTTGTTTTGTTTGTTTTAATTTTCATTTTTTGATGCTTTTTTTTAAGAAAGAGAGATGGAAAAAGCATGAAGTTGGGTGGGTAGGAAGATGAGGAGGATCTGGGAGGGGAAAATATGATAAAAATACATTGTATGAAAAATTTTTGAAAATCAAAAAAGTAAAGTAAAATCCATGAAAAAAATAAGTGCTGCCACTGGTAATTTGACCATGTTCCTTCCACTGGAAGTTAAACATTCACTAGTATATGGGCAGCACAATTTGGACTTGATGTGTAAATATAAAAGGATACAAAGTTGGCTGGAGCTGGATCTGAGAGGAGTTGGGGAAGAGGTGAATATAGTAAAAACTCAACTCACTGATAAATTCTTAACTAATCATATATTATATATATAATACATGTAAATTGTGATTATTTTACATGTATTATATAATTATTTTACATGTATTATATAATTGTGATTGTGATAATTTTACATGTATTATATATATAATATATGTAAAGAAAAAAAAGATATGCATGTATTATTTAGTAGATAAGCATAGCATATTTCTAAGGTCTTGCTAATTTAGCCCAGATGTTGTGTTTGGATTTGCTAATTGGTCAACATTGCAATAATCTATAGTCATTCTACAGGATGTGTCCAAGTTCTGAAGGTGTCAGATTGGAGAATTTAAGTGGAGATGATAGAGATAATTTATGTACACTGTATGTCTTTGATAGCAGAACTTAATCCTACTATTACCCCCTAAGAAACAATATTACTTTGATTTAACACCTAATAGTCGGGGATTGGCAGGACAGCAAGTTCAAAGATATATCTTAGACTTCCCTCTGTGATAGTCCTCATCCCATAGACCAAAGACCTAATGTGAATGTTAGCCCAAGTATCAAGAACATGAACTCCAATTATATACTTAAGACCTGAAGAAATGACTCCCAGGTAGGTTTCTGGCCCCACTGGAGCTAGGATGGGACAGGCTTCAGTAAGGATGCATTTACTTACTCTGTGGGGGAAATCGGAGGACAATTGTGGGAGTTGGATATGTGCTTTCCCTTGGTGGATCTTGCAGATGTCACTCGGGTCATGAAGCTTGGTAGCAAGAGACAACTCACTGGCCCAAGGACTGCATTTATTACCCTGCTCCCTAGCCCTGCATCCCAATAAAGGTAGCATAATGAGTCTCTTGCTATCAATGACAACCCAGACCCTATGTTCCTATTTCCCAAATCTCAGATACTTGAATCTATAAAAGGAGGAGGTAAATATAGTACACTGGAACAAAAATCATTGCTTTTATTAATAAATAATAAATTTTGATTGTGATAATTTTACATGAGGTATAAGAAATCTAATTCTTCTGGATGGAGGAACTAAAGACTAGATAGATCAGAGACCTAGGATAGAGCCAAATGTGACTGGCAAAAAAAAAAAGAAAAAAATTGAAATGATTGTTAATGATATTCTGCTATACTCATTGATTGGTGCCTTGTCAAGTCATCATCAGAAAGGCTTCCTCTGGCCACATATTGTAGTAGGTACAGAGAACCACAACCAGACATTATACCTAGAGAGTCTAAGTTGCCTGTCTCCATTGGGTCTCTTCCCTCAGAGCTCAGGGAATCCTGTGGAAGGAGAGGAAAGATTGTAGGAGTCAGAGGGGATGAACTATACCAGGAGAACATGGCCCATTGAATCAACTAAGCAGGACTCACATGAGCTCACAGAGACTGAATCGAAAAGGGGCCTGCGTGGGTCCACACCAGGTCTTCTGTGTGTGCTATTTAGCTTGGTATTTTTGTGGAACTCCTCACAGTGGGTGTGGATGTGTCTCTAATTCTTTTACCTGCTCTTGGGACTCTTTTAGTCAATCGGTTTGCCTTGTCCAGCCTTGGCATGAGGGCTTTTGCCTTGTATTATTATATCTTGTTTTGTCATGTTTCATTGTTGTCTCTTGGAGGCCTGCTCTTTTCTGAAGAAGAATGGAGGGGGAGTGGATCTGGGGGAGAGGGGAGGTGGTGGTAGCTGGGAGGAGAGGAGGGAGGGGAAACTGTGGTTGTTATGTATTGTATGAGAGAAGATTCTATTTTAAATGAAAAACAAAGAAATCTAGTTCTGAACTTAGCTTATAAAATTGTTTTCTTGTACATGGAAGAGAATCAACTTATAAATGTGTTCTTATCAGTTGACCAACTGCATCTAGTTTGTGTTCATTTCTGTAGCACTGAATGTGCATATGTACACACACACACACACACACACACACACACACACACACACACACACA
>CABHPQ010173000.1:12795-31566 GCA_902168405.1 Peromyscus aztecus
ACACACACACACACACACACACACACACACACACACACACACACACACACACAGCTAGATACTGATATATGTCCGTTCTGCAGAAACCACCAATCTGTTCTTTATCTTTATAATTATATTGTAAATGTTGTATAAACAGATTTAAGTTGTATTTAGTATTTAATTTTTATTGTATACAATTAATGTAACATTTACAATTGTAACCATTTAAAAACCCATCAGTGTTATTGTGTGTTATATAACCATTTCCAACATCTTTTTCTAAAACTTCTCGTTTCATCATTGGGTAGGTATGTGGTGTTGTTCCTTGTCATTTTGATTTGCAATTTACTAATACAAATGACACTATCTTTTCATGTTTTGTTGTTATGTGTATGTCTACTTTGGTGAGTTGCTTGCTCAGATATTTTGTTCATTTTAAAGTTGGGATGTACTTTCATACTGTTGACTTAGAAGGCTTTTGTATTATATTATATCCATATAAGATCTTTGTGAAATATATATTTTACATATTTCCCTAATCTGTATTTTTTGCAAAGTTTAATTTTGTAATTTGAGTTATAGCTACTAGTTTTCTTTCATACATTGTGACTTTGGTGATGTATCTAAGAATTAGTAACAAAAGACAGGATGGCATAGATTTTAAAAAATGTTCTTACTTAGAATTTTTATTGTTTTAACTTAGATCTATGATCAGTTTTGAATAGCTAGCCTATATCTAGTTTCATATTCTTACATAAAACTAACCAATTACTCTAGCACTGATGATTGAAAAGAATAATTCCTTTGTCAATAGTCAGTTGATTGTGCATGTATGAATGTATTCCTGACTCTTTATTCTGGTCCACTGATATGTGGTTTATTATTTTGCCAATACTGGGCAGACTTGATTACTGAAATGTTATAGTAAGTCTTCAAATTGAGTAAGATGAGACCAACTTTTTGCTTTTTTCATATTTTTAATATCCTATATGTTTTTATTTTTCCAGTTAATACTTAGTATTATACAGTTTCTATCTGTGAGATATCTTATTGAAATTCAGTTGGAATTGCAGTGCATCTACAATGTCAAATCAGGAAGCCATGTCTTAGCAATACCGAATCTTCTAATTCATTGTATGGAATACATCAATAACACAACCAGTCAGAAGAAATTAATTGGCATTTATAGAGCTCTCCACACAATGCCAGAGCACATATTCTTTTGAAGCATTCCTGGGACCTTTACAAATATTTAGCAAAGTCAGTCTGCTAAAACCAAATACCATATACTGGGTAGTCAATGAATGACAGAAGCTTATCTCTCACAGTCCTAGAGGTTAAGAAGTTCAAAGTTGAGATGAGGATAGAATCATTATCTGACTTAAGGATGGTGTCTTCTTTAGTAAATTGTCTGGGGTTAGGCTGGGATTGGGAAATGGAATAGGGAATGTCTGTTTGTGTGTTCTTGGTTTCTCTTTAGGATGATGAAAGTGTCTTAAAACTAGACTGTGATGATATTAATTCTGTTCTGTGAACACACTAAAAATCATTGAAATGGTCATAGTAAATGGGCAGATTTTTTCGTGTGCTAATTATATTTTAATAAAGGCATTTAGAAAAGAAAACAAAAAGTCATACATTGAGAGAAAATAACTATGAGGTATGTTTGACAAGGGACTAAATACCTGAAAGAAAGAGATGACCCAAATTAACAGAATCATTTATAAAAAGGTAAACATTACAAGAGACACCAAAGAAATTCAGGATAGTATAAAGTTATACTTTAAAAACCTGTACTGCATTAAGTCAGAATATCAGCAATGAAAGAGAGATCTTGATAGAGGGAGACAAAAACAGGGATAGGGAGAAACCTGGTACTAGGGAAATTCCCAGGAATCCACAAAGATGACCTCAGCTTAGACTACTAGCAGTAGTGGAGAGGGTGCCTGAGCTGGCCTACCCCGGTAATCAGATTGGTGACTATCCTAACTGTCATCATAGAGCCTCCATCCAGTGACTGATGGAAGCAGATGCAGAGATCCACAGCCAAGCGCCAGGCCGAGCTCCAGGAGAGGGAGGAGGGATTCTATGAGCAAGGGGCATCATGATCATGATAGGGAAATCTGCAGAAACAATGGAACCAAGCTAGTGGGAACTCATGAACTTTAGACCAACAGTTGTGGAGCCTGCATGGGACTGGACTAGGCTCTCTACATAAGTGAGACAGTTGTGTAGCTTGGACCTGCCTCAACTGAATGTACCAGGCTTTGCTGACTCCCCGTGGGAGACATTACCTTTTCAGAGGAGGGGATAGGTGGTGGGTTGGGGAGGGAAGTCTGAGGTGGGGGGAGTGGGAAGAGGGATGAGAGGGGGAAATCTGTGGTTGGTATGTAAAATGAATAAAAAATTTCTTAAAAAAGAAAAGAAAATCTAAAAGAAATGGAAACATTTCTAGATCCATCCAAAACACCAAAGTTAAGCCAAGAAGAAATCAACAATTTAAACAGATTCACAAAAACAAGGAGCTTGAGACTGTGATAAAAAGCCTTCTGATTAAAGAGAACTCAGGTCCAGATGGATTCACAGCAGAACTCCAGGTGACTTTCAAAGATTTATAACCAACACTTCTTAAATTATTAAAAATAGAAACAGAGCACTTCTAAACTTCCTCAATAAAGTCAGTATTACTCTAAAACCAAGACAAGGTAAGACACCCCCCAACACACACACACACCCCTCCACACATACACACAAATACAGGCCCAATATCCCTCATTAACATAGATGCAAAAATAATTATAAAATACTTGCAACCTAACTACAGGCATATATCAGAAAGACCAACCATGATCAAGTCGACTTTATTCTACAAGAATGTTTCAACATATGTAAGTTAACAAATACAATAAATCATTATCAGTAGACTTGGGGACAAAATTCAAATGATCATTGCAATAGCAGCAGAAAATGCGCTTGGCAAAATCCAATATGCTTTCACGAGAGAAAACCTAAAGAGAACAGGAGTGGAGGGAAATGTGCAGTGAAATCAAGGTACAGATGACAAGCCAATAACCAACATCCTCCTAAAGGAAAAAAAGCTCTAAGAAATCCAATTAGAATCAAGAGGAAGACAGGACTGTCCACTATCACTACTCCTTTTCCATTAGTGCTTGAAGGAGCTAAGCAAGCTGCCAAGAGTTCTTTCCCCTGATGAACAGCAAGACAAAGATGTTCCATCATGTCTTCTGTGCAGTAAAAGGGTTACAATGTGGTGTTTATAAGATGATTTAAAGAATTAGGCTCAGGGATAGGGCTAGGTTCAGTGTTTTCAACAACAATCTAAACGCCTTTATCATCAACACTAGGCAATGTTCAGGGCCCTAGCTTGGGTTCGAGTCTCTGGAGAAAAATGTGCCACAGTGTAGTCAGGAGACTCCTGGGTGCCCTTTACCTTATCTTTCCCATATCACTTAATTCTTGGTTAAGAAGACTCTCTTGATTAACCTTTTAAAGGCTTCCTTTACCTCTTTGTTCCTAAGTGTATAGATTAGGGGGTTCAGCATGGGGGCAATAATCCCATAGAAGAGGGAAACCATCTTCCTTGGGTCCTTGGAGTGTGGTGAAGGTGGCAGTAGATACATGGAGATAGCTGTACCATAAAACAGGGAGACCACTATTAGATGGGAGCCACAGGTCCCAAATGCTTTTTGTCGACCCTCAGCAGATTGGATTTTCAAGACTGCTTGGGCAATAAAAGCATATGATATGAGGATGAGTGTCAAAGGTACCAAATGGAAAATCACACTAACAAAGAACAGTTCAGCCTCATTTGCAGTTGTATCCACACAGGACAACTTGAGCAGGGCAGGGACTTCACAGAGGAAGTGATCTATGACATAGTGGCCACAGCGTGGTAGCTGTAGAGTTAGGATGGACAGCCACACTGAGTTCCCAAAGCCAATGATCCAGGATACAGCTGCCAACTGGAAGCAGAGCCTCTGGTGCATGATGACTGAGTAATGGAGAGGCCGACAGATGGCTACAAACCTGTCGAAGGACATGACTGGCAGCAGAACACACTCAGTAGCCCCCAAGGCCAGAAACATGAAAAGCTGGACCACACAGCCACCATAACTGATAACTTTCCTAATGCTGCGTAAATTTATCAGCATTTGTGGAACTGTGCATGTGATGTAACAAAGATCTATGACTGACAGATTAGTCAAAAAGAAGTACATGGGAGTGCGGAGTTTAGGGTCCAAACGGGACAGCACAATGATGTTGAAATTTCCAAAGATGGTCACTATGTAAGAAGTCAAGAAGACCACAAAGAGTGGAAACTCCAGCCATGGCTGATCTGAGAAACCTAAGAGAACAAACTCTTCTGTGATGCTCTCATTTGCCCAACTCATGATCATTGTTTTAACTTACGTTTTCCTGAAACATAAAAATTCAAGAAGTCAATTCACACCTATTAACTATTGTATATTTAACATATATTTATTTGCTTTTACAGTGCCTTATAACCACATTTATTAACTGTTTCAGTTATGTATTTTTACTTACTACAAGTTTGAAGACATTTACATAACTGGTATTGCTTGTACCATAAAAAAAAGTACAGTTGAAATTACAGTTGAACCAGTAACCTAGGTATTTCTGAAGTTTCTGTGTCCACACCCAGATATCTAAACTGAATGCTAAAATTTAAAAAGCACATTCACGACTTAGACAAATTGTATGTTTGTTTGCTGATTCTTTGCCATTTGGTTGATTTTTGTTTTTGGAACTTCTTACACAGCCATCGGCAGGAATATTTAGAGATAACCCCCACCACATTCTTTATTGTCAATGTCAAAAATGGTTGGAGAGCTCAAGTTATATTAGAGAGCTTTATAGTAAAAACAGCATGGCACTGTCAGAAAAGCAGATGTGCTGATCGATAGAGTAGAACTGAGGAACCACACATACCCCCACACTCCTTCAGCCACATAGGCTTTTGAAAAAGAGACCAATGAAAACCACTGGAGGAAATGCAGCATCTGTAACCAAATAGGACAGCTACATGGAGAATGAAACTTGATCTCTCACCCTGCACAAAACTCAACTCCAGATGGGTCGGGACTTCAACATAAGACCTGATAGCCGGAGATAGGAGAAAGTAGAGAAAGACTTGAACTCGTTGGCACCGGACAGGACTTTCTGAATAGATCCCTGATGGCATAGACATTAAGATAGTTGTACATATGTGCGACCTCATGAAACTAAAAATCTTCTGTACAGTAAAGGACTCCATCGTTCCAACGACAAAGCAGTCTACAGAATGGAAAGCTGGATTTTTTTTTAACCAGGTATACATCTGACAGGGGGTTAATATCTATATAGAGAAAGAACTAAAAAAAAAAACTGAACAGTAAGAAATTAAACAACTCAGTTTAAAAATGGGCCATGGAACTAATCAGAAAATAGGAAAGCAAGGGACAGATGAGCGAAGAAGAGGAAAAGGGAGGAAAGTATTGCCACTGGTACAAAATTCTGAAGCAGAATACGTGATGGGTAAGGAGAGATGTCACAACTTTGAGATTTCCCAAGTTCCTCCAGGGCTTTAAAATGCCATCAAGCTCTTATAACTAAGGTGACACTAACCCATAGTCCCTCCAAGGACTGCTAAGGTCATTCTGCTGTCATGGTTTATCAGTAGTAAAACTTATCCAGCCTTAGAAGGGATCTTGTTTAGGTGAAAAGCTGTAGGTTCTCCCTAACTATAATATCAAAGAGGGACATCTCCTCAAGTATTATTCAGAAGGTATCTCATTATATGGACATAAGTGCTGGGTCAGTGGCCTCTCCAGACCGGGTCTCAATATGGCATTTATTTGCTGGAATTCAGTCACAACCAGACTCTGCAAGGAGCTCTGGTCGATAAGAAGACAATACCTTCTCACCCACACTAAGATCAGTAATTACAAAAGAATGGACATTCTCCTGTCATTGTGAAATCCCTGTGTGGTGGCGTTTGACAGCACAGGGAGTTTCTCCCCATGATCCACAGCAGTTAGAGCAGGGACAGGCCACTGCTGGGCAAGACAGGGAGACAGAAAAATAGTGTGCTGAAGACACTGCAGAGGGGAGATTGCAGTGCCTCGCAGTGTTACACTGAACTTTTCTTTCTTCGGGGTCAAGTTTTCCTATTCAGCAAACATTCAGTGATCTCGATTAAAATCCATTACAAAAAGGAGATGGTTTGGATAAAAACTGAAGTATCCTTTCGTACTGAGAAAGTTGAAGCGTCTTGAATGGTTAGGATCATCAGGGTGTGAAAATGGAAAGACATGTTAACAACTGAAACAGACCCAGAACCCCGAGCCTCTGCACTTCCAGCAAAGAAGTCAGCTGATGTTGTCTACCTGATAACTCCTCCAATGGAGTTCCCTGTCTGAGCTGAGAGGTAAAAGGACACACAACCTCCTTCTCTGCTCTTGAGTGGAGTTCTGTTGGCAGCATCTGCAGGGACAGCCTTTCTCAACACTCAGAGCTGGAGAGCTTTTAAAACACTGGGCTGGGCTTCCCTTTCGCCGAGCTTCCCTTTCGCTGAGCTTCCCTTTTGCCGCTGGAGTGTAAGGAGAAATGGTAAGTGTAGCTTTCACCAAACGTCGTAATTTAGCTTTAAGAAACACCAAAGCTGGCTGCTTTTTCTCCATTTTCAAAGACAAGGTTGTGGGCAAATCTAAATTTAAAGGTTGAGAAATAGAAATTTAAATTTGCCTTTAGTTTAAACTTAAAGGTAAATCTAGACTTACCGTTTTATAAGCTGTAGATAACGAACAGGTTAGGACACAAGGCTGCTCTGCTCCTGAGGTTTTTTTGTTTTTTGTTTTTTTCAGCAGAGGACAAACAAGTGTTCCCATATAGCCACTATAAGAAAAGTAAATGGAATGAAGAAACTAAGACTGAGTCAATGTTTTCTAAATGCGGTAATGGCAAGCAATCCATAAAATAAATGTTCAAGTCCCCAAATTTCAGTTTGTCTTTTTCCAATATGCTTTATACAGTGTTTTAAGAAAGTGTTCCACATACCCCACGTGGAACCTTAGGGACACGATGGTTTGTGTCTGTGTGCCAGTTCAAGGAATTTTGAATTCCAAACGGACTCATTAGAAATATGCAGCTCCAATAATGTCTTCATAAGCTCTTCAGCATCAGCCTGATGGGATGAACTGTGCTCCACCCCCCTCATTCCACTCTTTGGTGACAAGTTATGAGATCTTCATTCAGGAGTCACTCAGAAAACAAGGGAATAAGAAAGTCTTGTGGGTAACTGGAGTGTGTATTTTCTGGCATTGCATGGCAGAGTGGGCACTCATGGCTCTTTGCAGAGTCCTCCCGATCAAGACTGCCGGGAGTGGCTAGAGGAAGATTCCTCAGTGCTGGTCTGTGCTCTGGCTTGCTCAAAAGGATGGCAACCCTTATTAGAACCAAGGATGATACCCAGTGGGGTTCTCTGTGAATCAGCTCTTCACCTTTCCCCCAGATTTTGTTCTGTCGTGCTCTTCCCCTGGGGACCTTCTCCTCAACTGTGTCCAAGACAAAAGGGAATGTTAATAGGGACTAAAATCACTTCATGCAGTAAAGATCCAAACTTGTGCCATCAACGTAATAATTTGTTTCCTTCTGGAAAGGCACCAAGAGAATTCTGTGAAGCCACAGAGAACTGTGGATTCACTGTATAATTGGATCTGATAACAATGTTTATAGAATGGACATCTGTGAATTCTGGAACTATGGATGTGTTTTTATTATCTCAGCTCATAGGAGGCTACTTCTGTTTCTTACATAGCCAAATAATTCTTTTCTTTTTTAGGTTTTGCTTAATTAAGCCATCTCTGTGTTCAATGAAGTTTCTTACTTTTTTTTTTTTACAAACTTAATAATTTGATTTGCATTTTTCAATAATCTTCCCTAATCAAGATTTATTTTATATGTTCTAATATATAGTCTCATATCAGTTTTTCAAATGAATAAGTACAAGAAAAACAAAGTGTGTCATATTACTCCAGAGACTGTAAATAATATAGTAGCAAAGGGCTGAAAATATGAATATAGAACTCAGATAGCAAATCTATCCGAGTAGGTTTTAATTTTCTGAATATTCAAGGAAATATAGTTAAGTAGTAAAGATAAGTCATCTACTACATAAGGAAAAGTAGTCAGCAGATCTCATATTGCTGGTGCTAATGAAGGAGAAAAGAAACCTCACAAAATATTGTTTACTGGCCTTCCAGAAGTAAATAGAACTGCAGGGGGCCATGGGAATGCACAGCAGTGACAACTAGTGTTTAACAGGTCGATCCCCCAGATGCACGATCCCCTGTTGGGGCCATTGGCAAAGCCGTGGGGTCACTGACTGTGAATGACTGGTTGTTTCTGTGCATAACTTTCTCAGGTGCCGCTGCGATGTCTCCCTAATGAGAACAGCTGTGGGGTTCTTTCCACAGCCCTTCGGTGGTGTGTTTTATACTTTTGAGGCACACATTTAGCTGTGGATGGTCAGGAAGATGATTTCTGTTTAAGCTGATTAATCTGATGAACAGAGATAATACCAGAATATTCTTCGTCACCGGCACAGGAAAGTAACCGTATTCTCAATCTCAAAGACAGCTAATTTTAGGCTTCAGACCAAATTCAAAACAGACTAAGTTTCCCCTGCAGAAAATACACAAAGACTAATCCTCAGGTGTTGTTTATTGCTAAATCAAGGCCAAACTGTTTACGTTGAGATATTGCTCCCTGTGGTAGCTCTCTTTCTGCATGTACCCTGACTGCTCAAGGTTCCGGCAATTGTTTCCTGTCTGGGATCCCTCACCAACGTAGAGCTACGTGCACGGGTCAATGTGACATTACTAGCCCCAGAGAAACTAAGTGACTTCTCTTGTGTTATGATGAGAGGGTCAGGCCCTGAAACTGTAACTTATAATTGTCCAGAATTTGACTGTGAGAGAGCAGCGGTGGTGTGGAGGGAGAAGGCTGTGTTGAGCTATGTGAGAGATGCTGCAGAATGTGAGTGAAGTGTGTGTGTGTGTGTGTAATTTTAAAACTAAGGCAAATTCTCTGATACATGTCCCCATCTATAGGAGGTTGAAAGAGAAGCTCTTTGCTTTCTTTTCATCATGATTGTCAATAATCTGTGAATGGGTCATAATGTCCCATAACTTGGTCTCATGATACTTTGGCTCTAATACCCTGTTGCCACACAAATAACCCCTTCTGCCATTGCTCCAATGCCTCCCTAATACTTTCAAGTACCAATGTATAGATATTTTTATTTGCTACTCTAATATATTTAGAGGTTTATAATAAAATTGCACCTCTTTTTCCTATTTCATGGTGAGAAGAAACACAATAAAAAGAAAACTAAACCCACAAACTCCCATGCTTTTATCAGCCCAAACATTCACATCTACGCTTCGGCAGGAGCCTTCCCTCTTACACTGTGAACTTTTGCCTAAAACCAATCATTCTAATCTCATGGATCATTTTCCTGTTTGCCCACTTAAATCTTCATCTTTGTGGTCTCCTTCCCTTTCTATGTCATTATTTTGTGGCTAGACCATTCCTCTCTCTATCTTATAAACACGTTACAGTTTCGCTCATCTTAAATATTCTCTTTTGTCTTACAACCCTTTTCTGCATTGCCCCCTCTCTCCGCTCTTTGCAGCTTTCCTCCAGCAGAAGATCCGCCTTGGCTGCCTGGCGCTCCGACGTCCCGCTCTGCTGTCTCCCCCATTCTCCACTCAGATTTCATGCAATCACTCTGCTTGTGCTAGCTTGCTGGGTCTCACAAGATTGATGATATCTGAGGACTGATTTTCATTCAGGTCCTACCTCACTTTTCCAATGAGCCACATTTTACAGCGTTGCTCCCATTTTCCTTCTGGAAACACCTTCCTTTCCAGGATGGCCCCTGCTGCTGATCCCTCCTACTTCTCCATCCCTCTTTTTGGTCCTTCTCATCGTCCTGATCTGAAGGTTGCACACATTGCCACTTCAGCCGGGAACACTCTCCTCAGATGTCTGACCCATTGCCTCCTCATCTCTGTCACGCAGAAGTTTGCTGGAATGTACTTTCTGATGTCTTGCTCAACAGAATCCTAATGATCATCATAACCAAATGGCCATCTATTGAAAATATCAATAGGTAAGGATGACTCATGATTTGTGAAAGGAAAAACTCAAAGAGATAAGATAAAATGTTTCTTCTATACTTTATTTTGAGTGATATTGTACAACGCTCATAAGATGATAGGGTATTGTTTAATTTATCTTACTTTATGCTAAAGTAGTATACTTTGTAAATTATTCAATAAACTGCTGGACTGTGGAAATGTCAATAAGACACAGTGATGTTTTTACCCGGGGTTCTCACATTGTTAGTCTCTGTAACTTGTTATGGTGATATTAAATATTTTAGAGAAGAACATGGTAAAGCAAAAATAGGTACCATGGGAAATGAATTATCTGGAGTTCCATTAAGAGGCCTACAAAAATTAATGTTTCAATAGAAGTATGTATTCTGTCTTTTAATTTCTTCCTTGCCACATAGTAAGACCTTGTTGTCAATTTTTAAAAAGCAACTTAAGTAGGGATTAATTGGCTTATATTTTATTTGTTTTATACTCTAGCATGGAGGGGAAAGCATGGTAGCAATATCACAGTGCAGGAGAGTGTGGCTGGGGCTCCTTACCTCTTCATATGTCAGTAGAACAGGAAGTGGACAAGGAAATGGGGTAGGGATGTATAACCTCAAGCCCAGACCTCAGTGCCCTACTTCTTGTAGTGAAGCTCTACTTCCCACAAGCCTCCACAACTTTACAACACAGTGCCACCAGCTGGGGACCTAGTGTCCAAACACTGGAGCCTGCGGTGGGTGTTTACAGAGGTACAGTGTGAACTGCTCAAAGTGATCACCACAAGATCAGGGGAGGCACTGCTGTCTGTAACATCATAGACAGGAAGGGATCAATATTCAGAGACTAACCAATCACAACTATTACAACAATCCCCGCCATTCATCTCTTTTCTTTCTTCCTCTATTCAAAATATTTTCATAACATATGGGAAGAATAAAGTAAACATTTGAAGCAAGAAGACCCCTCTGCCTTTTCTCGGCATTGACAGGTACATTAAATATTAACAAGAGCTTTCTCCTCTTTATCTTGCTTTACATGTTTTCTCCTTCAGTGTCTCTTGCTTGAAAGTCAAACATGAATCCTTAAGATCAATTATGTATATGTGTGATTTAAAATGCACACACCCTGCAAGTCAATTATGGTATTGGAGATATTAAAGCCAGATGATTGAACTAATTGTTTTGGCTCTTGAGTAGGCATTTGGCACTAGAAAAGCACACTGGAATTTTCTAGAAACTATCAAGTGTTTCTTCTGTATTACTTCTAAGAACTTTCTTCTCATATTTGTTAAGGACCTGCTAGGCACAGTCATTGTAGTTTTTAAAAAGTGATGATGACATTCCCAGTTGATATTTCGCAAAGATAGATAATTATTTTATTCAAGTTAGAACCCCTTGGTGATAAACTTGAGGAACTTGAGAGGACACAATGGTTTTCAATATAGGAGGGGTATCTTATTCCGGCAACCTGTCTTTCTCATAAAATGTCCCTTCTGTCTGTAATCCTAGACCATCCCTAGGTCTAGTAGTGTATAAAGAATGTGGGTAAAAAGACAAAACCTAAACGCGATCCTTTGTTGTTATACTTCTGTGCTCCCCTTCCCTAGCACTTTCTTTATGGCCTCTTTGACATCTTTGTTTCTCAGAGTATAGATCAGGGGGTTAACACTAGGTGTGACGATGGTGTAGAAAAGAGTGAGGAACTTGCCCTGGTCCTGGGAGTAAGTGTTGGCCGGCTGGAGGTACATGTATATGATGGTGCCGTAGAAGAGGGAAACAACAATTAAGTGGGAGCTGCAGGTGTTGAAGGCTTTCTTTCGTCCAGCCGCTGACTTGATCCTAAGCACTGCCCTGGCAATGTAGCCATAGGAGATAAGGATGAGGATAAGCGGAGCCAGGATGATGAAAATCGCCAAGGCAAAAGCCAGTGCCTCCAGGGCCATAGTGTCCACACAGGCCATGCCGATCAGCGCTGGCATCTCACAGAGAAAGTGGTCCACCCGTCTGTGCCCACAGCGGGGCAACATCAACGTCTGGGGTGCCATTATGAGAGAATTGCCAAAACCGCTCAACCATGCGGCAGAAGCCAGCTGCCCGCAGAGGCGAGGGTGCATGATGACTGTGTAGTGCAGAGGCTTGCAGACAGCGGCATAGCGGTCATATGCCATGACAGCCAGAAGGACACACTCGACCCCTCCCAGGGCTAAGACAAAGTACAGCTGGATGGCGCAACCCACATAGCTGATGGTCTTGTCTGGACCCCAGAGGTTATAGAGCATCTGTGGGATGGAGCCCGTGGTGAAACACATGTCCAGGAATGAGAGGTTGGCCAGAAAGAAATACATGGGTGTGTGCAGCCGGGAATCCAGGACTGAAAGCAAGATGATGGTCACGTTGCCAAGAAGAGTTAGCAGATAAAAGGAGAGAACTACCACGAAGAGGATCAGCTCTAGGCGAGGACGGTCCGAGAAGCCCACCAGGATGAAGCCTTCAAAAGAGCTCCTGTTGTCCTTTTCCATCATTTGCGACCACATATTACCTAGGAGGAGAAAGACAGTGTAGGTGAAGATCACAGACGTGCTGTCTCAAAAGAGAATGACTGTAAAGTGGTACAGCGGGAACCTCTCTAGAAATGCTGTACCTAAAGTTTCAATAGGGACTGATCTAAATCATCATCTGCTCTGAAAAGTATCAAATTTGAGTTTTTAGAGCTCCTGCTTGTGATTATTTGTCAACATTTTTAATCACAATCTTTCATTAGCAGGCTGTAAAAGACTACCTTCAGAAAGGTGAATGATGGCATACCTGTAACCTTGCACCTCAGAGGCAGACAGGTGGCTCAGGAGTTCAAAGCCAGCGAGTTGGAGACTGTGTAAATACTTGTCTCTAAAAATTTGATTCATTCACAAATTAACACTGAATTTTCCCATCACTTTTAAAAATGGAGAAATACCTAATTGTGCTTGTAGCCTGTCCCCTGTGGGTAGGATAGGAGCTTGTTCCTAGATTAGGGACATGGACTTCCTGTTGGGTCACATGTCATTCTGAAAACTTTCTACCACTCCTGAGAAATCTAGAATCTCACCCACAACCATGAGGGCAGACCCAGTAAAATGTTTGAAAAAGCTTAACTCATCATTATTCACATCTCTATCTGCTGGTCCCATCCATCCTGCTGATTGAAAATGACCCTAATATCCTATGTCAGACTAGATAATAACAAATGACATACATCATTACTTCAGCATTCTCTGCCTGTCTTACCATATACCTCAAAGATAAAATTATGTCTTACATCACTGAGTTGTGTTTTATCCCTGGAATTGGGTGACTTTTCTCATGTTGGGAAAACCTTCCCACGAAGATCAAAAAGATCAGAGGCCGTGCAGTGGAATGATCAGGGAGCATCTTCTTAGCTGTTTTTCTTCCTCTTATTCTCTATTCTTACAGTGAACTCTGCTTCCAGGGAATCTCTCCTGATTGTGTTCTTTATCTGTCCCAGTTTCCTAGCCCCAGAAGATATTATGTTTCCCATAACATTTTACGTTCTCAGGTTTTGGTAGATGTTTTATGTCTTAGGGCAAATGTTCTGTGTGATACAAATTAGCTTTTTTTTTCATATTTTCCTAAGCAGTTGGTAAAAAGCCACAGGATAATGACTTTTATTAGAGGCAAATCTATCTCTTGAGTGCACTAGAGTACAAAAATATTTTGTTCATTAAACATTAACACACACTGGAAATGAAATTATTATCAAAGTTATCCCGGTAGAGGCTACAATGATTTCCTCCAGTTGTAATGGGTGGGTGTGATAATTTTGATAATCTTTAGGTAGATAGTGCTTTAATAGCTGGGCGCTAATGTTTATGATGAAGCCAGCAATGCTTTACTGCTTCCTCTTGTAAAATGGAAATTTAGAAAGTTGCAAATAAACTGGAGGTGGAGGATTCTACCTGATGAAGAGAAAAGTCCATCAAACTCTGAGATGTAGAGTGTTTATCTTTTCTATAGCTACAAGTGTGACCATAAGGGAACAGAACAGCTGTTAATTCTGAATGGTAGAATGCATGTATTTTTTTCTGTTAGTCTTTGTAAATTCTCTTTACATTTTTAAACATCTTAAAATATAACAGAAAATAAATTATGAGTTATAGGTCATTTAAATAATAATAGGACTAATATTACTTAGCTGTTTTGAACTAGGTACTAATGTTAACTGTTGGATGTAGTCAAGCTCACTTCATTTTCTCAGTTTTCCCAAGAGATCAGCTGTGTGATTATTCAAGAGTATTGATTAAACCACTGAGACCAAGGGAACAATCACATAACCATTTTTGACATCTGGCTACTACATACTAGATCACCTGCAGTTTGATCCATAGTCATCCCGTCAGTAAGGACTCTAGCCAGAAGCTTAACAGCACAGCAATCATACTAAATATGCACACAGCAAAACTTGAATTGTAATGTTGAGACTTCATTTCACATGTTTTGATTTATTACATCAAGTTTAATAAAGAGCCTTGTTTATAAATTCAGCAAGGCAAGTAGCTGTCTTGGCAAGGAAGCTGAAAAAAAAATCGTATTTTTGTTCAGGAAATGAGAAACATAATTAAGTTTGCCTGTTGTGTTAACACTGAGCGCTCTGCACCCAGCACTCTGCAGAATAAGCCCAACAAAGCCTTGAGAGGGAATGACCATGACTGACAGTGACATTTTTCCTGTGGCTACTTTTCTTAGAATTTCCCTGTGACATTCATGCATGTACGTGTTTATTGTTGTAAAGCAGAGCATGAACTCTGGTTCTGTCCTTTTCCTTTCTTCTTAAATCAACCAGGGATCATTCAAACATGATTATAGTCACCAATGTTCCATTCTCATTCATTGACTCAGTCACTTCTGTTCTTTACCCAGCCTTGCCTTGCGGAGGATTGCTTCCTACATTTCAGACGTTAAAAAGGGACATCTTTTATTGGCCTAAAAGATTACTTTAAAAATGTGTGTGTCTATCCTTACTCAAACCTACACTAATGACTTCTAAACAGGAACATAGCCATTCCTTCACAAGGGACACTATGTTAACTATTTAATAATGCTTTAGTAATGCAATTTGTCATTTTTGGAATTTAAATGTTTTCCCATCATTTTGAAAAACATTACAAACATTTATCTGGTTTGTGATTTCTGGATCCCTGACCAGATAATTTAAACTTTACATATTCTTTAAAAAATCAAATAATGCTCTCATATCAGCTGCTATCTAATTGCTTTGCCAGGTTTGCATGGAGTTTACTACTTAGACGGTTCAGAGGAGTGAACTAAGAAGTCCCAGAGTTAAGAATGACACAGGTGTATCAGAGTTAGCCCACTGCTCATTCTGTGCATGCAGTGGTCACAAAGCCATAAGACCCAATAAGGACATACTATATTCTTTTTACAGATTATCCATGTTGAAGTGCAAAGTCATAACATCTCTCAGTCTTCCTTACTGAGAGTTCTCACAGGATACAGGATTATAGTCAGTATCTTTATCCCTAGGATTTTACAATTCAATAGGTTCCAATGTTTTCTAAATTTCTTTTGGGGAGAAGAACTCCACTAAAGCACTCACAAATCTTTCTCCAGTCTCTACATAGAATAAATTATATTTAACCACAATTTTTAATATATGATAATGCCTCTGGAAATAAGCATATCAGATTTAAACTGATCTGACCACAGCCTGAAGTTCTCAAACATCAGATCATTGGTAATTTACAGGCCTAGGTCACAGAATCAATAACTTACCAAAGTTAACAGCACCCTCAGAAATGCCATGTCCACAGCTCCTTCTCTTTCCCGGGACTTCACTTGGAAGTCAAGTAGAGTTACAAGAGTATGGACAAGGAGAGGAGAAAGATGGCATTAGGAAGTCTATGAGAAACGAGCTAAATCAGGGTACAATAGGACCTAGTCTAGTGGAATCGGCCTGGATGAAGAATGTTGGTGAGCACACTGGATTCACACCACCCATGCTGTAACATGAAGCCCATCTACAGCCTCCCAACCCCATATAAGGAGCCAGAGAAAGCACAGCCTGAGAGGACTCTGATAGTCACCAGAATAGGTGGGTGGTGCATAAGGATCTAAGCACTCACATCTAACAAGCAAGAACATCTTATGGGTGTCTGAGTTGATATAGGGTTGGTTACTTCCTACCTCACTCTGTGGGGGACTCCTAACACTCCCACCCAAATTCCCTTAGCTAATTATTGCTAACAAGAATTGGGAGAGTGTATGGTCTCATAGGAAATACTGCTATTTCCAATACACACTCTCTCCCTCTCTGAAAGTTGGTATGTGTGTGTGTGTGTGTGTGTGTGTGTGTGTGAGAGAGAGAGAGAGAGAGAGAGAGAGAGAGAGAGAGAGAGAGAGAGAAGAGAGAACCAGGTCTTCCTAGTGGAGTCTATTTTGATCAAAGCCGAGAGCATTGATAATGAGCATTAGGCACAGGAAGTGACCACCACATATTTGGTCCAGAATGGAACCTAGAGTCAAGGAAAAGAAGCACAGGGCTACATGCTTGTGTCGTTTTCCTCTTGTGACAATAGCCTATACTGTTTGTTCAGTCGTGCAATTAAAGAAGCACTGTTATTTAATTTTCTTCACCAATTTATTTAGTTAATTTTCTATGCAGTTTTAAGATCCACAGCAGCAAGTTTAGAGGAATATTTTCTATTCAAAACAGGTCTATCAAAAGGAGGACTGTTTAAAAAGAGAAAAAGATTCCATTTGATATTTAAAATTAACACAAAAACATGTTGAAATAATTTCACTCCCGTATTTGTAACTTGACATAAAATGGTTATGACCTGACTGATAACTTCAATTCAGAAAACGAATTAACCCGTTTAGGTTAAAAAGCAATCCAATGCTGCGTCAGCTCCCTTTGCTGTATGTTAAGGTCACAGGGAAACAAGGTAAGAACAAATGTGAATTACAAGCACGGATTCTATCCTTAGCTCTCAGTGGCTGATAGGGGAGATAAATTTCACATATCTTTCCAAAATCAGAAATTTTAGTTGATACACAAGAGATACCATGTGTAAGTGTGCATTGTACATTTAAGATATATTTAAATTGTAATGATCATTACTAGTAACCTACTAACTTTATTGACTATTTCTGGGTACATTTGTCAAGTAGAAATAGAACACATATGATAATTATCATGCTAAATATTTTATCTTAAATATAAACATTATTAAAGTAGTGTAGTTTAATTTTAGCACTAATTATACTGATGAGGATGGAATACTTTGACTAGACACAATGAATCGCCGCTTCTGTTTAGAGGCAGTGGGTAGTGTTTTGTTGTCAGCCAGACTGGAATACAAAGGTGAGCAGTAAAGTCCTTCGCGGGATTCTGCTTTTCAACTGAATTCCTGGCACATGCGGGTTATTTCACACTTAGATTCGGCCATTGCCTTGCGCTAGCATCTTACTTTAGCATTTTCTTATGGAAATTAGGAAGAAAAACCTAGAGAATTTGATGCTCTCAAGAATTTCTTGAGATAATGAGTCCCTCTGAGAAATGAGAAAAATGTGTTCCATAGGGGCAGAAACAATGGCAGGAGAAAAAATGGTTAGGCAGGAAAAAAATTCAAAGCCATCTTTGTTTTTATTTTTTTTCATTTCACCTCTGTTTTGTTCACACTTAGCCTGTTATAACCCACAATTCATTTAAAACACGTTCAAGTTTATAATTGATGGGGATATTATAGTGTGAAAACTTGATATGGAATAAAGCAATACAGCCCAAACATTACGTGCTAACATGTTAATACAATAGAGTGTGACCTCACAGAACACGTCAGAGAAAGGAGCAGGGTCTATGTCAGCGTGTTCTCTCCTAAGTGCATCTACATCCAAACACACTCTGCTGTGCTGTGACTTAGTCCGTTACCACAGTAGCACTGGGGAACAGAAGACTTTACTAATACAACTTTAATTATGTGTAATCAGAAAAGTTGATGTCAAGGATCCATTGGCTCTTTGAATTTTATTTCTTCAGTCTGATTTTGATGATTTTTGCCTCACTGGGATTTGTCCAGTCACCGAGTTTTAAAACAGCACAGATCCCATGTGTCTTTCCCTAGTTCATACCCCTAAGCCAGTAGATCCACTGTGGTGTCTGCCTTTCAGAGCTGATTCTTTCTCTCAACTCCATGCTTACAAGTGCTTCTTCACTTAAAAAAATAATTTTATTATTTAATTTTTTGAGAGAAGGCGACCTTGAATTCATGCCAATCTTCCTGTTTCGGTGTCCTGAGGGATGGGATAATAGGCATGCATGTTACAATCGGCTTCATTTGCTAATTTTAGTGTCTCACCGCTTCTAACTATCCTCCACTTTGCTACAAAAGGAAATTTTTTCTAAAAACTTAAGTATTGTCAGCCCATATATAAAGTCCTGACATGGAAGTCCTTGGTCTAGAAAAAATGCATATATTCTTAAATACTTTTCTTTAGTCAGAGAAAATTTACATTTCCCGCTTTACCTAAGAACTTAAAAAATGTGTGTGTGTGTGTGTGTGTGTGTGTGTGTGTGTGTGTGTGTGTGT
>CABHPQ010173000.1:31576-49522 GCA_902168405.1 Peromyscus aztecus
GTGTGTGTGTGTGTGTGTGTGTGTGTGTGTGTGTGTGTGTGTGTGTGAGTGTGGGCATGCATGTGGGATTAGACGACTATCGCGGGTAGTCTAGCTTTCCTCTTTGTTACAGATCAGTAGTCCCTAAGATCTGGCCCATGGGCTTCCAGAGATTCCCCTTCCATCTTGCATAAGAGCCGTGGGATTACAGACACACGCTACTGCATTTGGATTTTACATGGGTATGAGAACACCAGGACACAGACATACTACTACATGGGTATCAGAATACCAAGACACAGACACACTACTGCATGGGTATCAGAACACCGGGACACAGACACACTATTGCATCTGGTTTTACACGAGTCCCGGGGTCCAAACTCAGGAGCTCATGGTTGTGTGAAAAGCCCTTTGTGCAACAAGTCATCTCTCACTCCGACTTGTAATGATTTCCTCTCTACTTCAGGCATTTGAATCCTTGATACCCAAGGACAAAGCTCAGAGGTGGCTCCATGCACCTGTAACCCGTGTTGGAGGGAATGAGGCAGGGACAAGAGAATCCCCAAGGTTTGCTAGCTGGCCTGTCTACCAAAACAACTCCATCAATAGACCTTTCCTCAAGAAAACAAGGTGGAGCAGCAACAGAAAAAGAAACTTTTTTTTAAAAAAAAATTTATTTATTACATATACAGTGTTCTGCATGCATGTATGCCAGCAGGCCAGAAGAGGTCACAGATCTCATTATAGATGGTTGTGAGCCACCATGTGGTAGCTGGGAATTGAACTCAGGACCTCTGGAAGAACAGCCAGTGCTCTTTACCTCTGAGCCATCTCTCCAGCCTCAGAGAAAGAAACTTAATGTCAAATTCTCCACATGCAAATGAACATATGGCCACTCACACCCACAAGTACATTTGCACATACCCTGATTAAAAAATTACAATTATCATTAACAAGGAAATGTAAGGTCAACCATAATTTCTTACATAAATATGTAAATATATATATTTGTTGATGTAAAATATATGCACAGCTATTTTTTAAAGGTAGTGATTTTTTTTTCTTTACAGCCAAATAGTATTCCATGGTGTATATGTACTATATTTTCATTATTCACTCATCAGTTGAAGATAATTCAGTTGTCTCCATTTCCAAGCTCCTATGTATCAGAGCAGCAATGAACACGGCTGAGCAAGTATTTGCGGTATATGATGTTGATTCCTTTGAGCAAATGCCATGGAGTGGTATAGCTGTGTCATATGGGAAATTTATTATTATTTTTAGCTTTTTGAGAATTCTCCGTACTGATTTCCATGGGTCTGCACTGTTTGCTGTCCCACCACCAATGAATGAGGACTCCCTTTCCCATATCCTCACCAGCATTTATTGTCAGTTGTTTTCTTGATCTTATCCATTCAGACTAGAGTAAGGTGGCATCGCAGAAGGGTTCTAATTTGCATTTTTCTAATTGCTAAGGGTGCCGAACATTTTAATGCTATTTTAGCCATTTTATGTCTTCTTTTAAGAATTTTCTGTTAAGACTTAAAGCCCATGTTTTGAGTGAGTTATTTTATTGTTTGTCTATATTTTGAGTTCTCTATATATTCTGGATATTCATTTTCTGTCAGTAGTACAACTGGCAAAGATTTTTCTCCCACTCTGTGGGTTATTGTTCACTCATTTGATTATTTCCTTGGTTATGCAGAAGACTTTTTGCCTCATGAGGACTCACTTGTCAATTGTTGGCCTTAATTTCTAGGCTAATTCAGAAAGTCCCTTTCTACACTGATATCTTGGAGAGTACTGCCTATGTTTTCTTCTAACATTTTCAGCGTTTTAGGTTTCACAGTGAGGTGTTTGTTTGATCCCGGTTGATTTTTGTGCAGGGTGACATGTAGGGATCTAATTTCATTCTTCTACATGTGGACATCAAGCTTTCCTAATATCATTTGTTGAAAATATTGTATTTTCCCCAGTGTATAAAACATATTTGGCATCTCTGTCAAATATTAGATGGCTGTAGTTATGGGTATTCATGTTTGAGAATTCTGTTTTGTTCCATTAGTCTGTATGTCCACGTTTGTGCCAGTACCATACTGTTTTTATTACTATGACTCTGTGATATATCTTGAAATATAGAATAGTAATCCTTCCAGGATTGTTCTCTTTGCTCAGATTTACTCAGATATTCAGGATCTTTTATAGTTCCAGGTGAATTTTAGGACAGCTTTTTCTCTATTTCTGTGAAGAATGAGATGGAGATTTTGATTAGGATTGATTTGAATCTGTAGTTGCTTTTGATAGAATGGTCTTTTCACAATATTAACTCTACCATCCACGATATGGGATGTCTTTCCATTTTCTAGTGACTTCCTCAATCTCTTTCTTCAGAGATTTGAAGTTTTCCTTGTGGGGTCTTTCACTCAATTGATTAGGTTACTTCCAGATGGAACTAGAAAATATTATATTGAATGAGGTGGTCCAGACCCAGAAAGACAAGCACATATTCTCTGTCATCTGTGGTTCACAGATGAGAGAGATGTGAGTATATAGCCTTGAGTAACTGTAGAAACCAGGGAAGTAAAAAGGCACCACAGTGGAGGGGGAACAGGAGGCAGGTAGGAGAAAGAATACTAGAGAGGGGAATAGTAGGGCCCAAGTGATAGGAAGGGGAAGTGGGAAACCCAGGGTCTGGGGCTTTTACTGTGGGAAGTCATTACAGGAGGAGAGGGAGGGAGGAGGGGAAATAATACTAAGAATGTTTGAAAAAACCGTAAAATCTTATTTTTATTTACCTAAAATTGCATACAACACATAGGAATGTATGTGTATACAAATACATACATAGATTAAATGAAGTTATACCATTAGGGCTGACAATGCTCACTCTAAGAGTTAAAGCTAACAAAATAACAAAATATAAATATAACAAAATAACAAAAATATTCAGCACATGCATGATAACCCCTTTAAGTTGTTGATTAAAGGAATCAAGAAGTCCAATACAGAGCACTCCTGAGATTGAAGGTAAGTCCCTATTGTTGAAGATACCATGCATTTCAGACATGGATCTGAGCTGGATCTGAACTGGAAGCCTCATCCCTGAGGCCTAGCTTTCACAGTAACCAATAGTCCCTACCCAGCTGTGAAGTCTATAAACCATAATGATTAATAGCATGGCAAGATCTCACTAAGGGTGTGATAGTGGCACTTACATCTTAGTGGTAACCAACATCTCTCTAATTGGACTTAATTCTTGCTCAACAGGAGGGAAATCATGCCTGGTACTGCAAACCTAGCCAATGACCCATGGGCAGGAGGTCATGGATCTTAAAAGACAATCTACTACTGTCACTTTACGAACCCGTCATAATTCCTAACAACATTCTACATGCTTATCCTTATAGCCAGATAAATTTAGCTCTTACCTATCATCAAAAGCTTCTCTTTGTAGCAGACAGAAACCATTATAGAAAATCACACCTGTTCAAAATGGAGAGAACAGCTGATCCTGGGGTACAGAGCCTAATGGGTATATCTGCAATACAACTCCTGGGCTTAAGGCTCAGGAACATTGATGAAGAGGGGGTGGAAAGACTGTAAGGCAGACTACCAGGATATTTGATATGAGATTGTGACTCCTAGAAATGACAGAGCTGCTTCACCTACAACAGTCTAACAATATGTCTGCCTGAACATGACCTGAACAAGAACAAGACCAATAGAAATACTGAAGTGAAAGGGGGAAATCTCAGGGGCCCTCCATCTAAACAAACAACTACAATGAGGAACTTGCCAATGAGGAATGCTGAAGGGGGAGAATTAGTTTTCCCCAGGGGTCAGCTCCCTAATTGGTTATCCAATATCAAGTAAGTAGTCAGTCATATCTCTATATATCTCAATTAAAGAAAAATGGGCCATGAGTTTAAGAGAGGATGGGGACTGGGTGGGGGACATGGGAAGAGTTGGAAGGAGAGAAAAGAAGGTGGGAGAAGATGTAAATATATTTTAGTTTTTAAAAAGAAATAAAACTTTTAAAACATAAGTTGTGAATTTAGAACTACTATAACACCATTGAGCATTTCCAAATATGTAAAATATACAGAACAAATTAGAAAAATATTAAAAATGGATAATAGAGCTAAACAGATATTTTTCAAAAGAAGACATGGAAACAATCAAGAGATTTCGCTAAATATTATTGATCATCAGGGAAATGCAAATCAAAGCCACAGTGAGCAAAGACCCAGTGCTATCAAGAAGATAAGACTGGTGAGGGTGTAGGAAGGAAACAGCTGCTACAGAACAAAGTTTAAGTAAGCAAGGTGTTATGGAGGACAGTTTGAAGGTCCACAAAGACTGAAAAAGGGAGCTAACATATGCCCCAGAAGTTTCACTACTGGGTATTCAACAGGGAGAATAGCCATTTGTAACCCCTTGCCCACTACTTATAATACAAGAGAAATAGCCATCAAGTGATGACTGTTAAGGAAAATGCGGCATAATGTATTTCAGTATACACAGTGGAGTGTTACTCGGATATGAAAGGAATGAAAGCCTTCTTGCAACATCAGAACCGAAGATCATTATGCTGAGTGAAATGACCCAAACCCCATGGAGACACGCAATGCATCAGCTCACACACATGTGGAAGACAAAACACTGGCCTTAGACTTTGTTGACTCCCTAAGGGAGGTCTTACCCACTCTGAGGAGTGGATGAGGGGTTGAGGCAGGGGGAGGGAGACAGGAGGAGGGGAGGGAGGAACCGGGATTGGTATGTAAAATGAAAAAAATTTAAATAAAAAAAAGCCCACTGGCCTTGAGAAATAAAGAGTAGAACATTGGTTACCAAACATTGTAGTGATCAATGGAGACTGAACTACAGTTAGATAAGAGTAAGATATTTTGGTGTGCTGTTGCAAAGTAGGGTGACTGAAGATAATGATTTCATACTGTATATTTCAAGAAGCTAGAAGAAAGGATCTTGAATGTTTCCATAGCACACATTTTGGAGATGTTCAATCTGATTTATGCATCACTCAGTATCTATATGTGTTGAAACATCACATATTACCACATTAATACAAAATCGCATGTTTTTGTACAGTGACTAAAATAGGTTTACTTTATAAAGTATATTTCTTCTGGATGGTGTAGAGTGGGTCATTTGAATGCTATGGCAATCTGGGTCTTTTCACTGGACTTTAATAACATAGGGTAAATTTTTTTTTTTTTACAAAAATGGAGTAAAAGTATTGCACATTTGCATGATATGATTGTTACTTGTAATATATATTATGCAGATAAGAAAAAGTATAAATGAGAGAGTGTAGTGAATGTGTTTGTTGAAATTAAATACAAACAGTCAAGTTCTACTGCTTCTAATAATCCTATCACCCATGCATGAAGTTGACAAAATCAACCAGCACGGTGTTATTATCAGTGTGCTATTCCAGATGAGGTTCCTTTGGAATTTGTTGTCAAACATATTTCAGTATCTTGTAGTGTATGAAATGAAGAAGACACATGTATATTGATTTTTGTTAAATTTTACCGGCTTATTTCTTGCTTTTATTCTTATTTCATACATCTTTAGAATAATTTTCTCTCATTCCATTGTCCTTTTTCTATCATTTATTCTTATGTGTATTGGTGTTTTGACTGCTTGTTTATCTGTGCATCGCCTTTGTGCCCATTACCCACAGAGGCTAGAAGTTCAGAAGAGGGCGTCAGATCTCCTGGGACTGTAGTTATAGATGGTTGTGTGCAGTCATGTAGAACTGGGAACCAAAGAACACTAGTTGTTTTTCCAGAGGACTGGGGTTCGATTCCCACCATCTACATGATGTCTAATAACTGTGACTTTAGTTGCAGAGGATCAAATGCCCTCTCCTACCCTCCATGAACACTGCATGCACAGGCTGCATAGACATATAGGTGGACAAAACACCAGTACACATAAAAACTAAAATAATATTCTTCAGTACCTTGCTGAGTTCTGAAAGCCATATGGAAGATGTATGAATCATGGTATGTTCTACCTCAAGGAAACTAATAATAATTCAATAAGCATTCTTTTTGCATATGAAAAGTGAATTAAATAAGTGGTGGAAATCATTGTATGATGAGCTTTCATGAGATCATTTAAACTGCATGCAGTGCCTTAATGGTTAAAGGAGAGAAATGTAAGGAAAAAAGAAATTGTTCAAAATGCCAAAAATAAGTTTGATTCAGATTGTAAAATCCAGCTTTATTTATTTATTTGTTTATTTATTTATTTATTCATTTATTTATTTTTGATGCACGAGATTCTGTAAGACATTAAGAGAAGTAGAAAGTACAAAAATAAAAAGAATTGAAGATTTGATTAAAACTGTAGAAATTTTCATTGTATTTTTTAGTATAGTGTTTCTTAAAGAGTATGAAATTTCACGCTAGGTCTCCTAAGTGTGTACTTCTGATTAGGGAGCAGAAGCCATAGATAGTTTTACAGAATTATACTAGATCAACACATGTCAGAAAAGAATAGTAGAGTTCTGATTTTTGCATTAGATGAGATATTCATGTTATTAAAATGTATTATTGGGGAAAAGATCCACAAACATGTATTTCAGACCCTGAGATGTCTAAGAAACCTCACCAAGAACAAAAGGACTGTAAATCCTGAAAGTGTGAAGCTCATAAGGTTAGTAGTTTTGGAAGATCATGAGAGGTCACTACTCGAGCTTGTGAAATGAATATACCGAGGCAGCAGAACACAAATATGGGTTTCTGGCTTCAATATTTTATTTTCATAGGATGATCATAATAGTGCCATAGGGAACAAAATAGTATAATTCATCAAGCTGTAAGAGCTTATAATAATAGTACTATCATTGGTATTCCTTATTTTGTGACCAAGAAGACCCTTGTTATCAACCTCTTAAATGCTCCCTTTACCTCTTTGTTCCTAAGGGTGTAGATGAGGGGGTTCAGCATGGGTGTGATGATCCCATAAAAGAGGGACACCATTTTCCCCCGGTCCTTGGAGGCAGGTGATGGAGGCTGCAGATACATGTAGATGGCAGTACCATAAAAAATTACCACCACAATTAGGTGGGAGCCACATGTCCCAAATGCCTTTCGCCGACCTTCAGCTGACCTTATTCTCAACACTGCTTGGACAATAAAAGTATATGAGATTAGGATGAGAGTCACAGGTATTAAAAGGAAGACAATACCTCCGAAAAATAGCTCAGATTCAATTGTTGTGGTATCCACACAGGACAATTTGAGTAGGGCAGGGATCTCACAGAGGAAATGATCCACTTCCTTGTGACCACACCGTGGAATCCTAAGGGTCCACGTAGACTGCAATACTGAGTTGCTGAAGCCACTGATCCAACATGCAGCTGCCAACTGGAGACAGCGCCTGTGGTGCATGATGACTGAGTAATGGAGAGGCCTACAGATGGCTACAAACCTGTCAAAGGACATGACACCCAAGAGAAGACATTCAGTGCAACCCAAGGCAAGGAAAATGAAAAGCTGGGCCACGCAGCCACCATAGCTGATCACCTTCCGGGTGCTACATATGTTGATGAGCATCTGTGGGACTGTGCTTGTGGTGTAGCACAGGTCCAGCAGGGACAGGTTAGTGAGGAAAAAGTACATGGGGGTGTGGAGTTTGGCATCCAGGCGGGACACAAGAATGATCATCATATTCCCAAAGATGGTCAAGATATAGGACACTAGAAACACCACAAAGAGTGGCAGCTCCAGCCATGGCCGATCTGAAAACCCTAAGAGAATGAATTCCTCTGAGATGCTCTCATTCGCCAGACTCATGTTAAATGGTACAGCCTGGGTCCCTGGAACACAAAGGGTTAGTAAGCTGGTGAACATGATTATTGGCCGCATCAATTAGTTATGAACTGATGAAGCCACAGTGTCTTATGCTTTTACAAACTGATCCTGTTAGGTTTGGAAAATATACTGACAAAAGTTTAAGCATCTGTCAAAACTTTTCATAGGTGTTTATGGATTCCTACACAACAGTTTTTAACAAAGTGATTTCAAGTCACAGCACTGTATGAGTTTCTACAGCCACAGGGCTTCTCCATTGGGGTTTTGCTCTTCCATGGATGGGTCTTCTTGGGATTTTCTACCCAGATACCTGCTGTTGGGGCATATAGATATTGTTCCTATTATTTGAATTCACTTAAATCTCTCCCCAGAATCAGTGAGAGTGTCTGGTTGTGGGCATTTGTTACAACTATTTAAACCTTGTTTCCCCACTATTCCTGCCCTTCCCTCAAGTGAGTCCAGACATTATGACATCTATCCAGAAAGTTTTCAGACACAATGTCAGGAGACTTGTCCTCTTAGGCTCAGGTCACAGAATCTGCACAAGATTGTTTGCTGGTGTGACAATGAGGCTGGCAGGCCTGGCTCATCCACACCAACCCCCTCTGTAACTAGTTTTATTGCCCTAGAAATGCATCTTGTGCTCTGATCTTCAGGTTCCTCATTTGTAAGACAGAAATACAAATGCATTTTCTGGCCTGTTGAGAATCACAAGGTCACCCCACTCATCCTGACTCTGGTTGGGAACAGAGCAGTGTGCTCAATGCAGCCACAGTGATACAAGGACATAAATGCCGAAAGATTCCCTTGGAGCTTCTACAGTGTTCATTTCCAAATGGGTCAGTGGTGCAGATGGTCATGTTACGACGCTAACTGTCAGCTTCAATCCCAGGGGCCAAGGCAACACATCCGAGTATGGATGCTATCTTCTGTGTAAACTGTTTGGCAATGCCTGGTCCTCAGGAGCACAGGTGCTGGGCCACAGGAGCACAGGAGCTAGACCACAGGAGCACAGGTGCTTGGCCACAGGAACACAGGTGCTGGGCCACAGGTGTCAAGAGTTTTGGGATACTTTGGGTGATGTGAGTCAGAATCCTAAATATCTTAGAGGGAGTGATGTAGCATGTCCAATGTCTAAAAAGTACGGATCCCAACGAAATCGCACTAAAAAACTGTGTTCATATTGACTTTATCAATATGAGAATGTATTTTTATCAATTTTACCCATAGTCATTAAATATTAGCAATGGTATTGATCTTTCCCCACTTATTCTAAAATATTTACCACCTGGTCTGCTGTAATTTTATAAACAAGAGATAAGAAATACTGTGTCAGTGCATTTTCGTGTGTGTGTGTGTGTGTGTGTGTGTGTGTGTGTGTGTGCACGTGCACATTGGTAGTTGCTGGTTTGTACACACACATGCCGCAGCACATACAGGAAGGTCAGAGGGCACCCTCAGCTGCTGTTGTCTTTTACCTTGGTGGAGACCAATTTTCTCTTTTGTTGTTCATGTTGCATAAGGCTGGCTAGCAGGCCCTCCAGACTGAGGCCACTCTCCTCTCTGTCTCTCATCTCTCTAGAAGCACTGGGATTCTGAAGAGCACAGTGTGCTCTAACTAGAGTGTTTTCTGTAGTTTGAACTCAGGTCCTCAAATCTATGTGATGAGGCATTTATCTGCTGAGCCACTTTCTCATTATCTCAGCAGAGTTTTTTATTTTTTGAGGTATGGTCTCATGTGTCCCGGGCTGGCCTCAAACTCACTCACATTTCCTATCCTGTGACACTTTGTTATTTTATGCTTTCTCAAACTACCTCATTTTCTTATGAGAGGATCTTTCAAGTATGATGTTTTCTAAATTTGTAGATAAACAGTAAGTCTTTCCCCCCACACAGCTAATAAAGAGAAGGTTTTACATGAAATTTTCTCTTTGAAGAGATGAACCCTGAAGGCAAAAGCTTGGGTTTCTATGCTCCTCTGGCTTAGCTTGCTTTCCTGAGAGCCCAGATCTGCTTGAGTAGCAAACAGAAGGGACAGCTGACCTGCTGTGAAGGCTATGGTACCCACCGAGATGACCAATGTCCCCTATGCTCAAATCCTAATGGGAGTTTATTTAGAAATTTCTTATATATTCTACTTACCTCTGATTTAAGCACGAGAGACAGAAAAACTTGTTTTGACTTCCAAAACTCCTGGCATTCAAACAGAATTAACTCAACAGCACAAATATAATGCCATTTCCATATTAGTCATGGACTTGTTCAGGTGAAGTGAATTGTTCTTTAGTTCTGCTTGCTGGAAGTCTCAAGGTCTGCAGTCAGAGCAAACTGTATGGTGAGCAGGATGCACGGGTGATGCCCAGAAAGTGTGGTTCTGGAGTCAATTCGATTACTCTTCAGGGAGCTAATCACTATTTTTTTTTAAAGAGATAATTTCTAGTTAATTTTACAAAAATGGGGAAAGTCCATTTTCAGCCAAATTCTGATTTTGGCCTCTGGTAAAAATATCAACACTGTTCTTCTCTTTATACTATCCTTAGGGACTAACCAACCTCCTGATCCAATGGAAACAGGGAGGAGACCTAGGAAGGGACGTCACCCTTTCAATGTTGTTTGGTTCAGGATAAACATCTCCAGGGACCAGTTCCATAAGTGTGTGACACTCCAGCAGTGATGATGGGAAAACAACAACCAGAGCATCTGAACAACTAACAACTGCATTTTGCGCCCATCAGGGCTGTGTTTAACTTGTCAATTATTATTCAATGAGTTCCCTAAAGTCATTCCATTACTGTTATTCTTTTCCCTTTATGTTTTTTTTGGTTGTTTGTTTTTGTTTTTAGAAACAGAGTCTGGATATATACCCCAAGCTGTCCTAAAGATCAGGCTCCTCCTGCCTCAGTCTTCCAAGAGTTGAAATGACAGGAGTGTGTCTCCACCCGGATTCACAGGGGGGTGTAACCACATGGATTTACAAGGTGTGTCTCCACATGGATTCACAGGGGTGTGTCACCACATCTGTTCATCATTTAATCAGTTCTATCAGAAATCAGAAAATTCATTTTATGTTCCCTAAGATCCATCTATAATCATGTTCTCATACCTTTTATTGCCATCCACATCAGGAAAGAGACTGATATTTGATCAATCTTTCCAAATTGCTTATTAACTTGGTCTATTATATATTTCATATAAGAAAAATTGTGAAAATGTGTATTTATGTCCAATATATCCAGAATACCTTTTCTTTCCTGGGTTCATTCTCTCTATAAATGAAATGAAAGCAAGCTCCAAATGGAGGTTCTTTGATGCCCATCATCCTTTGATGAAGTAGATCGGTGCTGCCGGGAGCAGACATGTCTTACTTCATAAGAGCCTTGGGTTATTAAACATCTTAAATGTCATATTCTGTAGGTCTTAAAGTGTTTGACAACCATCTGTCTATCGATATATATCTGTTTAACCATGAAAACATACCTAACATTGCTGTGGGATGTTCTGTATGGCAAATGTGTTGCTAATAAAACATTGATTGGCCAGTGGCTAGGCAGGAAGTATAGGCGGGACTAACAGAGAGAATAAAAAGAACAGGAAGGCAGAAGGAGTCAGTGACTGCCAGCCACAGCCAGGACAAGCAACATGTAAAGATGCCGGTAAGCCACGAGCCATGTGGCAAGGTATAGACTTATAGAAATGGATTAATATAAGATATAAGGACAGTTAGCAAGAAGCCTGCCACGGCCATACAGTTTGTAAGCAGTATAAGTCTCTGTGTTTACTTGGTTGGGTCTGAGCGGCCGCGGGACTGGCAGGTGAGAGAGATTTGTCCTGACTGTGGGCCAGGCAGGAAAACTCAAGCCACATAACATGATTACAACTTTGATTATTATAGATGGCTAACTAGTAACCTGTATTTCTTAATTAAACATTACATTTCAAAATGAGCTGCATAAGCATAAAACCCCAAACAAGCATAGAAACATACATACATTATAACAAAAATAACTTTAAATTTGTATCAATATAGCAAAGTCTATACCAATGTAAAATATTTGACGTTAATAGTCCTCTTTTCCTCCTATATTCCTATATCACCACTAAATGATGACAAATATCCATAACCTAGCGAATAACCCAAAACCACCCACCACACCTCTTGGGAATTTGGGCATCATGTTCTCTAGACTGCTTCCTGTTGTCCAGGGATGAGGACATCTTTAGGAGACCCTGAGAAAATTAAGATAATGGTCAAGTCCTGGGAGAGCTAGCTGTTGTCTAGTCTTGGTAAGGTGGGAAAATGTAGGACTTATCTGAAGTCTGGCTAGAGTAGTCTGTGAAGCTGGACCAATATCTGCCAGTAGCCTTGAAGCTGCTCTGGATGGAGAACTCTGTGGAAAGTGCCACAAATGCATCCTGAGAGATTGGATAATTTGGCTACCTGTTTTTATTGGTGTCTGGTCCCCTTGATCTGAAAACACACACACTTTTAAAGACAACATACATATTTTTATTAACACAACTATGGAATGTGCAGTGTGTGCACAAGTCAGTTAAAGATGATTTTTATTGTTCTGTGTTTGAGCAGGTATAAGGCATCCTTCAACTTTAGAAGTCCATTTGGACTGTATAACCAAACAGTAATATAAATTTCTGTCCATGCCATATAAAAGGATGGCATGTAATAATTAATCATGAGGGCTCTGTAGCCAACAAGATTTATCAGGTCTCCTCTTGTCTCCAAGCTGTTCCCATGAAGAGGGATCAGCTTCCATGTCACCTGTCTTGTAGTCTTTCTTGGCTTCCTCTTCCATGTCTGTAGCCAAGATACTTAGGAAGTCTCCCCTAGTCAAATCTGATCTCTATTAACATGGAAGGAATCCACAACCTTTTGTTTCCTTGGAAACAAAAGCATAGCCTCTTCTCCAATGTAACACATTTTTAGCCTTCCATTTTAAAGTTAAGGTATTCCTAAAGGTGGTTTAATTCAGCAGTCCCTTCCACAATTCAATTCAATGTCTTTCAGCAGCTGTTGTCTGTTCATTAGCATTCAAAAATTTCAAAATTAGAAAAGCACTATATAAGTTCCAAACTCCCAGTGTTATACTATTTCCCATCATTATGTGGTTTCTTTTTTCTTTTTTTTTAATTTACTTCTAACTTCAAAGACTTTATTATTCTTACACTATTTATTTTTTGTGATTATCTACACTCTATTTCCTTTTTTTTTTCCTTTAGCCTTCACACATTGTTAAACACACTGTGAAGTGTTTATGGGTTTTATCCTCTCTGAACCTGCTTTACTGGGTATCTGCAATCTTTTCTTTCTGCTTGAGCAAAACCTTAAACCACTGTGTAGCTTCATTCATGGTGAACTGGCAGCTCAAGCCCACAGGTAGTGACTGGGAGTCTCTGTACTGGGACCTGCATGAGAGACTGCAGGACTAAGAAGCCAAGTTTGGCTCTGTTTCTGTGTGTTTGGAATCCTTTTTTAAAGCTTTCTCAGGTCTTATGTGGAAATGTGGACAACTACATTGGCCACCGTTTGTAATCGGACCTTTCTTTGGGCTGCCAGCTCAAAAAATGACAAGGAGATTTTACTAATTATAAAAGCACCACCTGTAGCTTAGGCTTGTCCCACCAGCTCTTATAACTTAAATTAACCCATTTCTATTCATCTAGATGTTGCCCTGTGACTCATGGCTTTTACCTCTCTTCCTTCCTGCATGTTCTGCTTCCTCTTCAGCCAGCTGGCAATTCCAACTTCTTTCAGAGTTCTCTGTCCCTAGAAGTCCCACCTAACCGCTTCCTGCCTAGCTAATGGCCATTCAGCTCTTTATTAAACCAATCACAGTGGTATATCTTTACACAGTGTAATCAAATATCTCTCAACAACCATAGTCTTCAATGCTCCTACTAGGAAGGCCCATTAAGCAACATTAAAACATTCAACTGCTTTTCTAATTCACAAACCCAAGGTCCATATTCCTTCAAACAAAAACATGGTTAGGGCAATCACAGCAATACCCTAGTCCCTGTACCCACTTCTGTCTCAGTTAGGGTTTCTATTGCTATGAAGAGACCTCCTCACCACAACAACTCTTATGAAGGAAAACATCTAGTTGTGGTGGCTGTTACAGTTCAGACGGTTAGTCCATTATCATTAGGCAGGAAGCAAGGCATCATGGTGGAGGACATGATACTAGAGAAGGAGCTGAGAGTTTTTACCTCTTGACTCATAATCAATAGGAAGTGACCTGAGACACTGGGCATGGCTTGAGCATTTATGAGACCTCAAAGCCTGACTCTACAGTGACACACTTCCTCCAACAAGACCACACCTACTCAAACAAAACCATAGCTCCTAGTAGTGCAATGATTCAAGCGATTTACTTTTGTCTTGTAATTTTTGTATATTTATGTGCCTCTGTGTATTTATGTCACACGTAATCAGCTCCTTGCAGAAGCTCAAGAATGTGTCAGATCCCTGGAGCTGGAATCACAAGTAGCTGTAAGCCACTCAATGCAGGGTCTGGGAATCAAACTCAGGTACCCGGAGGAAGCAGCCGGCTCTCTTCACTGCTGAGCCACTGTTCCAGTTTTCTTTGACATCTGTGGTTAACACCACGATCAAAAGGAACTTGGGGAGAAAGGGGTTCATTCCAGCTTACACTTTCAGGTAGCAGTCTATCACCAAGAGAAGTCAGGGCAGGGACTCAAGGCAGGAGCCTGGAGGCAGGAACTGAAGCAGAGACCATGGAAGAGTGTTTTTTACTGGCTTGCTCTCTGACTCATGCTCAGCCTGATTTCTGATATGACACCAGCCCAAGGATAGTGCCAGTAAGAGTGGACTGGCCCCTGCATTGTCAATGTTCAATCAAGATAATCTCTCACAGACTATGTTCAAGGCCAATCTGATTTGGGAAACTTTTCAGTTGAGTTTTCTTTTTCAAAGTGACTCTAGGTTTACATCAAGTTGACAATAAAATCTAACCAGAGCACCACCTCTCCAACTCCTGAATGAAAATCCTTAGAGGTGGCATTGATGATTGATCATCCTTATGGATCCCAAATGTGTAACAGGCTTTTTTGGGGGTCCACTAGCCAATTCCCAAAATATGACATGGAAAATTGTTATTAGTTATGAATGCTCGGCCTTATCTTAGCTCTTGTTCTAATCTGTTTTTCTTTATCTATGATTTATGTCAGGGCTTTTTCCCTTTCTTTCATTCTGTGTATCTTACTTTCTGTTTCCTCAGTGTCTGGCTGCCGGCTTCTGGCCCCAGGCATCTCCCTTTCTTTTTCCCTTATTCTCTCTCTTTCCTCCTCTCTCTTCTCTTCTCCTTACTTATTCTGCCTGCCAGTCTCTTCTACTACTGCTCTCTACTGCCTAGCTATTGGTCCTCCATCTTTTCATTAGACCATTCAGGTGTCTTAGACAGGCAAGATGAAACAGCAACACATCTTTACATAATTAAACAAGTGAAACATAGACCAGTGTAACACACTTTTACACAGTTAAAGCAATATCCCACAACATAAACAAATGTAACACACTTTTACACAGTTAAAGCAATATCCCACAACATAAACAAATGTAACACATTTTTCCCTAATTAACGTAATATTCCACAACACAATTGTCATCATCAATCCTCAGGGGACAGGGGATGAGGGATTTAACTGTGTTGCACATAGAGGAAAAAGAGATGTGACATAGAACCAAATGTGTCCTGGAGTTAATCAAGAAGACATGCCCACAGTGACCACTGTTAAAATAGGCAGAAGAGCTTTCCTGCTCTTTCTTTCTTTCTTACCACTCCAGAGTGAAGCCCTAGCTGATATGATTTCCAAAGTATGGCCTCTAGAACATCAAAAACTAAGTTTGGTTGTTTAAATTCATCAAGAATTGGGCAACATATTATGGTGTCTTTGGGTGACAAATACAGCTGATTGCTTCATTGAACCCAAGATTTTATTTTCTGGAAACTAACCAAATTCATCTTATATTGTGGTTGACAGAACCATAGACTTTTTGGATTAGAAGGGGGTCTTACAAGCTGTGTAGTCTGACTTCCCTCAGGTATTTGTAAATGTCAGAGATATTAACCCATTTGTGTGACTGCATATTTTATAGTGTGACATCTATGACAAGAATTAGGACAGATTCCAGTAGTTCTGTTCTCAGATGACAAGCCATCAGTCCAACTTCTACATGACACCTTCTACATGACAGAAAACTTGGTTTTCTCTGTTTTATTCTTTGGTCATTCACAGACATCAATGTATCAAGTTTGATTTCACTGTCAAAATATTTCTAAAAAAGAACTGAAAGAGGAAATTATTAAGCAGATTTTAATTTAATCTTTATTTTATATGCATTTCTATTTTTTAAGATTGTCAGAAATGGTCCACTCAATTAGCATGGTATAGCTTCAATATCTTTATGAGTCCTTTCTTCTGTAGTACTAAAATTAACTTTGTGATTTTTACCCATTGGTAGGGATTCTGCTCTTTATGAAAGAAACTGCATTCATGAGCACCCTTCCAATGCTGATGTCAATGACATCAGGACAAACTACTTCCTACTCCATGCTGAACAAATCCATGCCTTAAAGAATTCTTCAAGAGTTTTGATATTCTGATTCCTCAATTTGTCACTCACTCCCTATTCTATGAATACATTTTAGTTGCAAAATAGACTGATTGAAATGCAAATCCCAGAGCTAAAACCAGTAGTGGATTAGTATTTGTCTTACTTAGATTTCTATTGCTATGATAAAACGCAATGACCAAAAGCAACTTGGGAAGGAAAGGGTTTATTTCATCTAATGCTGGCTGGTCTGTCATCCATGAAACTCAGGGAAAGAACTCAAGGCAAGAGACCAGAGAAAACTTCAGCTACAGAAATCAGAGGCAGGAACTGAAGCAGAAACCATGGAGAAACATGGATTGCTGTAACCATATTCGCTCATAGTGGTTTGCTCAGGCTGCATTCCTTTGCCATCCAGGACCACCTGCCCAGGGATGGCACTACACACAGTAGGTAGGGCCCTTCTACATTAATCATGAATTGAGAAAATGTCCTACAGACTTGTCTACAAGTCAATCTTATGGAGGCTTTTTCTCAATTACAATTCCCTCTTCCAAGATATACTTAGGTTTATGTCAAGTTGACAAAACCAACCAGCAAGTGTTATTATCATTATGCTATCCCAAGTGAGGTTTTTATGGAATGTGTTGTCAATCATATTTCAGTATCTTGTAATGTATGAAATGAAGTAGATACATGTATATTGATTTTTGTTAAATTGTGCCAGCTTATTTCTTGCTTTTATTCTTATTTCATACGTCTTTAGAATAATATTCTCTCATTCCATTGTCCTTTTTGAATCATTTATTCTTATGTGTATTGGTGTTTTGCCTGCTTGTTTATCTGTGCACCTCCTTTGTGCCCATTACCCACAGAGGCCAGAAGTTCAGAAGAGGGCGTCAGATCTCCTGGGACTGTAGTTATAGATGGTTGTGTGCAGCCATGTAGACACTGGGAACCAAAGAACACTAGTTGCTTTTCCAGAGGACTGGGGTTCAATTCCCTCCATCTACATGGTGTGTTATAACTGTCTGTAACTCTAGTTCCAGAGGATCAAATGCCCTCTTCTACCCTCCATGAACATTGCATACACATGGTGCATAAATATTTAGGTAGACAAAACACCAGTACACATAAAAACTAAAATAATATTCTTCAGTACCTTGCTGAGTTCTGAAAGCCATATGGGAACTAATAAAGATTCAATAAGCATTCTTCTTGCATATGAAAAGTGAATTAAATAAGTGGTGGAAATCATTGTATGAAGAGCTTTTGTGAGATCATTTAAACTGCAAGTAGTGCTCTAATGGTTATGGGAGAAAAATGTATGGACTGAAGAAATTGTTCAACTTGCCAACAAAAAGTTTGATTCAGATTGTAAAGTCCAGCTTTATTATTTTTATTTATTTATTTTTGGTAGATGAGATTGAGTTAGACTTTAAGAGAGGTAGAAAGTACATAAATAAAGGAATTGAAGATTTGATGAGAAATTTAGAAATTATAATTGAATTTTTTAGTGTAGTGTTG
>CABHPQ010173001.1:456-45529 GCA_902168405.1 Peromyscus aztecus
CTCTCTCTCTCTCTCTCTCTCTCTCTCTCTCTCTCTCTCTCTCTCTCACTCTCACTCTCTCTCTGTATGTATGTAACTGATACATGCATTTCTATGTTCTTATGTGAAGGTAAAACTAGAACCTTGGAAGTAATTCTTCCTGTACTGTCTATCATTGCTCCAAGACAAGCATTTTGCTGACTGAGCCATCTCTGAGTCCTTATCCAGTAATCTGTTCATGATTTCAAAAGACCTATGAATATTGCCCTAGCCTGTGACATTCATAACTGCTTTTCTTTCTGGTGTAGGCAAGATGGAAGGATTCTGAGCAATGCCTGGATTTGGATCTATCTATCTATTCTATCTATCTATCTATCTATCTATCTATCTATCTATCTATCTATCTATCTATCTATCTATCTATCTTGTCACTTTTACAACCCCACAATGACAGAGGAAAGAATAATAAAATGATTGTTGAGTTTTAAAATTTTAAAAATTTATTTATTTGTTTTGTATCCCAACCACAGTTTCCTTTCCCTCCTCTCCTCCCATTCCCTCTGCCCCACCCCCCAATCTGACCCTCCTCTGTTTCTGTTCAGAAAGGGGCAGGTTTCCCATGGTGGGCAGGGATCAGCAAAGCATGGCATATCAAGTGGCAATAAGACTAAGCACCTTCCCTTATATTCAGGCTGGGCAAGGCAATCCAGTATGAGGAATAGGTTCCCAAGAGCCAGCCAAAGCCTTAGGGACCTCTACTGCTCCCATTGTTAGGAGTCCCACAAATAGACTAAGCTTGACAACTGTCACATATATGTAGAGGACTTATGTTGGTCCCATGCAGGCTACCAGGTTGTCGGTTCAGACTCTGTGAGTTCCTATGAGCCAGATTACTTGTTTCTGTGGGTTTTCTTGTGATGTCCTCGACCCCTCTGGCTCCTACAGTCCTTCTTCTTTCAGCAGCATTTTTCACACTTGGCCTAATGTTTGGCTATGAGTCTGTGCATCTGTTTCCATCAGTTACTGGAAGAAGCCTCTTTGGTGATAATTGGGGTAGAATTGGTGATATTTTTAAAAACAGTATTTTTTCTCTATGCGGATGAAGTATGGTTTTTGTCTCTAACAATACTACTTACAGCTAGAGTTTGCTACCAGCTTAGTATAGACACTTAACACTGAACTTCAATTTCATTTGGCCTTTACCTTAAACATCGGCACTTAAAGTCACATTTCACTTTGTTTATGAACTCAATAGCACTTGAAAGGCTGAAGTCTCAACAGCAATTGAAAAGCGAGTTAGTAAGTGTATTTTCTCCATCCTCCTGTGTCACTCACAGTGAAGGGTTTTTCTAGTTACATTCTACTACTTATGCAAGCATAAATGGAAAGACCTTTGTACAAAATGAGTTACTAACATATAGTCTGCCACATTGAAACCTGCAATTGATGAGCCAAGTCATCCTTCAGTGATGGCTCTTACTCTACGGGGTGCTTTTGGAGAGCTTCAGAGCTGAAGTTCTGGCATCATCAGTCATCATTTTGGTTAACATTATGTAAAGTTTCCATCACAAGCTGCAGAGAAGATTTGTAGGTGCACGAGAACTCCAGAACCTGGACTGCTTGGATAACATTGAACCTTGAGAGGCCATTAAGAGAATTTGTATCTAGAAGATATACGATAAAAAAAAAAAGGCTAAAATGAAGTTTTCTGAACAGAAACTATTCAAAGAGGAAATCCCAGGACAAAAAAAGAATAAGAACAGGTAGAGCGGCAGTATGTATAGTAGATTCTCCTCTACTGGAAACCATTTATTTATCTGTGCATGTGTTCATATGCATGTGTGAGTGCATCTGGCCACCCTTGTGCTTGTGCGGTCTTGCAGGGCAGAGGTGAACATTTAGTATCTTCCCCTATTACCGTCTTAGTTTTTTCGAGTTGACAGGCATTCGCCAACATGTTCAACTTTCTATGTGGATACCGGGGATTGTTCAAACTCATGCTTGTTCAGAAAGCATGTCATCCACCGGACTATCTCCCTTTCCTATTTATTGAGTTTTTATCAATATTTTTTTTTGCCCTGGAAAGAAAATTGTGGTAATATTTACTGCAGTCTCAATGTGCATAAAGAAAACACTGCAGTTATTAATGTTATAACTGATAAAAGGGCAAAGGGACACAAAAGAAGGAGTTGCAAACCCATAAAAGGGGAGCAAGTGGTGATATAACACTGTCCTCGCGGGGAAGCATTTTGGGAACATGTCCCTATAGTTATCACCATCTAGCTTCTGTGCCGTCCCCTAACAGTTTGTATTTAACCGCTCTGAACAATACTGTCAGTATTGTTTGAGGAGATGGTAATGCCTTCCTGAGACTTCTGTGTGTAGCTGAGCAAAAGGAAGGCTAGCTGGTTTAGAGAGGAGCATGGATGCTTGGTTAGCCAGAAGACTCTATTTGGTAACCACAAACCTTAATAAGTATTATCCTATAGGTCAATCTCCATAATTTTCCTGATAATGATTTGTCTTTTACAACAAAATCTCATCATAGTTTATGTTATTGAGGACGAACTGAAATGAATAAATAGGAGAATTGCTTGTTTGCCTGCTTTATCAGAAACCCAAAGATATGTAGCCGATTCAAAAGTCTAACTTTTAAAAATTATAAAAAAAGATCATGAAACTATCAAAATACACATGAAACAAGAAATATTATTGGAATTATAGTTATGATTTTTAGTAGATTTTTCAATAAGACAATCAGAAGCACTTCTTAAGGCTAGAAATAATGAAAAGCTTGTTTTTTTGGGGGGGGACTATTAATAAAATTATAAGTTACATGAAGGAAGAGTTTATACCAAAAAATGTTCAAGATACAATGAGTGTTATAGAAGATGAGGAAAATAGGTATTTATACAGAAAGACTGAAGAACATTCAGGTGAAAACTCATATGAAATTAGAAGTTACAAAGCCATCCATTGTGAAACTGGGAGTTACTAAACAAAGTTAAGTCTCAAAATAAATGTATCTAAGATTATCTGAGGTTCAGGGGGTGGAAGTTTAGCAATTTTGTGTTCTTGGTACTGAAATTGTTGTGACTTTTAAAGCCATGTGGCATTTATATAATTGTGGACACAGAAGCATGCCAATGTAAACTTAGAATTTGGTATACATTGAAGATTAGTTAGAAAAGTTGTTTTGAGAAGAAATGATGCTGGGAAAATTGATTGTCTGGAAAAATGGAGTGAAAAAATTCCATCCCATCTGGTGTCACAAACCAGATTTCATATGGCTTAAGTGCTATTGTTCAATACTTTTTGGTGGTTTGAAATGATGGGGTAGAATGGTAGACAATAGCTGTTTGCAATCAACCATATAGCTCTTGTAGACTGATTTAGACAAAGAAGTCTATGTACTACTACAAGCTGGATTATAAAACAGTGGAGTGGTCATGTTCCAATGGATCCGGATGAGGTTGTGTCAAGAATCATAAGTTATACTGCCACCCAGTGACATTCAAGGGTAAGAAGTTTATTCTTACAGTAAGTAAGCATTCCATGTGACTCAATTGTTTTTAACTATATTTTATGTAATATATGTCTTGTAATTTGTAGTTCATCAAGTCTGTGTGTCAGTAGAATAGCCTTCTCATTTAGTTGAGTTGTTGACACTTGAGACTGAAAATTGGTCTATTGTGACAAGTAATTGCACTAAATGGATGCAGGTAGAGATGCCAAAATTACCATTGACAAAATATGGCCTGAGAGTTGATCATTGTTTGACATGTGGTCTAGCTCACAGAAACAAGGCTTGTCACAGATAATATAATCTTGTGCACCAGATAGAGAACATTTTTCTAACAACTTGGAGTTGCTTTCTTTTTGACCTCGTCTGTATCTCAAGGTCTTAATCCCCAATATGTGATAGGCTTCCAACAGATGCATGTTTAATTGGCTGGCTCAAGGTAAGCTTTCATTATTTTTGTCCTTAGGGAGTCTGGAACTTTGCAATTATTGGTCACACGACTTTGATCAAGGGTTCAGAATACTTTTGATACAACAATAATAGTAATGATTATCATCAGGCTTCCATAATATTCAATGTGACATTTATATGATCTCTTATAGATTAATCACAACCTTATGGGGTAGGCACAGTGATTAACTTAATGAAGGTCCAAACTCTGCTGAATGGCTAATCCTTTGTATCTCTTCTTTACTGATAGAGCTGTATGCTTAGAATATTGTGCAATTATAGTGAAAGCATAGTAAATATTAGAAATGAGCAATATTTTTCACAGATGAAGAAAATGATGCTTATTGTTCATTAAGCAAATTCAAACATCTCTTTTTTCCAGTGAACCTTTTTTCTTTTTATTTATTCTTCTCACATTCAACACATCCTGACCAAAGTCTCCCCTCCTTCTTTTCATCCTAGCCCTCCCATGTCTTCTTTTCCCCAGATCCACCACTCCTCCATTTCCCTTCAGAAGAGAGGAACACAAAGTCTTTCAAAATCTGTTACAAGACTCTGAACCTATCCTTTCCATATCCAAACTTTTGTCCACATTTTCAATGGCAACTTTATATTAAGCTAGGGATATGGGCCATTTTTACTATTTATAATTGTAATCAGATTTTTTTGGATAGAAATTGGCTCTTGTTATATTAAAAACCACTTATAGCTATTAAAAATAACATCCTTATCAAGACAAATGTGCTTTAAGAAGTCTTCTTTTCCATCATATACTAACAGAAAGATTTGTAAAAGTATTTGAAGCTTGAGGTAAAGAAAGAGAAAACAGTCTGAGAGATGGGAAAAGCTCCAAGTCTCAGAACCAGGGTGTTTGTATTCAGTCAGAAGTTGTATACTACAGTATGCTGTATGATCTATTATATATGCAAATGACTTATTAAATGAGTTTTCTGAAGAATTAAGGCAGGAAATGAGAGTTACACACAAGTGACCATGAAATTTGGAGAAATAATTTACATCCCAAATTAATGCATTGCAACCTGAAGTTCGAAGACTGATATAAATACTTCAGAAAAATCTAGCAATGTTGGAATGATGAGAAAGATTAGGATTTACCTAAAGTGTGAAAGTTAGTTTGCAACAATCCAATGTAGGTGTTGTAAGGGAGGGTGAGCCCATGATCATCTTACACCCTGGTAATATTCAAGGACGTTCGTTACAGATTCCTCTTTTGAGTAGTTGGTTTCTCCAATCTTTTTCTCTTCTTAAAGGTACTAATTATTTTCTGCTTTTCCCTGAAGTTCTATGTCATTATAGTATTTTGATATATAAAGAAATCTAATTCAAATATAATCCAAAGGCCACATGGAAGTGCAGGTTCTGGGCACAACCAGCAATGATGTTTGTGTTCATGGGCTGTGCCGCCACCTGGGGCCAAGCAGATTTGGGTGGCCAACCCTGTCACCTGGGGCCATGGTATCATCCAGGCCAGGGATGCTGCAGAGCGCCATGTCTGGGTCCATGGCCCTGCTGCAGCCAGTGTCTGTGTTGATGTCCATAGCTCGTGATATCATCAAAGGCCACGCCAATGCCAGGGGTCTAGGCTGCCCTCTGGAATAATGGTGATATCCAGGCCTGGGCTGTTGGCTTAGGATCATATCTGGGTCTGTGGTCCTACCAGAGCCAGGGTCTACATTGATGTCTGTGACCCATGTTGCCATCAAAGACCTCACAGACACCTGGGGTAGATGGGTGGGGTCTAGGCCCCAACATGTGGACAGGAGGGTGTCTAATGGCCATGCTGCTGCCAGGTGGTCATGCTGATCTGAGTGGCCTGTGCTATCACCCAGGGACATGGTGTTGACCTGGCCAGAGATGCTGTCAAGTCTAGGTCTGTGACCTTATAGCAGCTGGGGTATGAGCTTGATGTCTGTGGCTCCTGATACCACCAAGTGTCCTGTGGATGGCCAAGGTCGGGTCAGCTGTCTGGGACCGTGTTGGTGTCTGAGGAGCATGCTGCCCCCAGGGCTGTGCTGATCTGAATGGCCTGCACTATCACCTGGGGCTATTTTGTTGACCAGGCCAGGGCTGCTGCATAGGATCATGTCTGGGTCCATACCCCTCAACAGCCAGGGTCTGGCATGATTTCCATGGCTCCTGTTACCACCTAGGGTTCTGTAGATGCCCGGGGGCTGGTCAGCTACTCGAGACCATCTTGGTGTCTGAAGGCCATGCTGCCACCAGTACCATACGGATCTGGGTGGCCTGTGTTGCCACCATGTTGATATCTGGGTTAAGCTGCTGCCCAGGGCCATGTCTGGATCCATGGTCCTACTGTAGCTGGGGTTTGTGATGATGTCCATGCCCTGTGTTAGCACAGGGGTCATTAGAAACTTGTTATGCTGAGCCAGCCCTGCCCTTCACTGGCCCTGGGATAGCTGGCTGTGTCCCACTCCAGATATTGCAGCTGGAGAGCTGGACCTGCCCCTCAGGGGAGAGCTGTCTGGCCTCTGGAGGGATTGCCCCACCCCTCACCACAGTCATGCACCTCACCTGGGCAGCACACAGAGCTAACCCTGTGGTCCAGGATGCAGGTGAGGTGACCCTGAGGGCATGAGAGCAGCAGAGCTGACCCCATTCCCTGTAGTTTGCCATGCAGTGATATGGGTGAGGGAAAGATGTCCACCCCCTCTTCTCCTTGCTACCTGCAGCAGGCAAGAGAGTTGGCTCTAGGGTTATGAGATTCCAAGAACTAGCCCTGCCCCTCACCAGCTACAGCACATAGGAGAGCGGGCCCTGCATCCCGCCTAAGCAACACACAAGAGCTGACCCTGTTGTCAGGGGCAAAGGTGAGGCAGCCCTGAGGGTGTGAGAGCAAGAGAGCTGACTCCCCATATTACAAGATTCGTCTTCCCCTTCTTCTTCTTCTTCTTCTTCTTCTTCTTCTTCTTCTTCTTCTTCTTCTTCTTCTTCTTCTTCTTCTTCTTCTTCTTCTTCTTCCTTCTTCCTTCTTTCTTCTTTCTTCTTTCTTCTTTCTTCTTTCTTCTTGTTTTGTTTATTTGGTATGTTTGGTATTTGGTTTTTCTTTTCAAATTTGTTTTTTTCAGGGAGGGGAGGTTGCAAGGGCAGAGGGAGGACGGGGTGGGGGAGGATAAGGAAATGAATGGGATTGGAACGCATGATGTGAAATCCACAAAGAATCAATAAAAGTTAGAAGAATTAAAAAAGGAAAGAAATCTAATTCTTCAATATTTGTTCTACTACTTAAATATCTTCATTTTTTCATTCTTTTTCTTATTACATGGATTATGATGTGGCAGAAGGAGTTCAGGACCCTAATTTGAGGACTTCCAGTGCCTAAAAGTGGGCATTTGGAAAGAGAACCAATACCACACCTCTGCTGAGGCTGCAATATAAAGGTGAACGCAATAACAAAGCCTGCCAAACTCTGCTAGGAGAATATTCACTAATGTGGAGCCATTCATGAAGGGTCTCCAATTTACCATGTCCGGAAAAATGAAAGAGGAAGGCTTCTATGTAGAACTTAAGGAATAAAAGCAGAAAAGCATGTTTAATCTAGAGGACTGCTGTATGTTCAGAGTGGCTGAAACATTGCATTGAATGAGTTGGCAAAAAAAAAAAAACCTCAGGGAAATAAGTTGAAATGAAATCATAATGGACCTTTGTATTCTATGATAATGATCTTGGGACATGTACATTGAACAAATAACCATAATCTATTTTAAGCATCATTTACGATGTTGGAGTCAATCTAATGACAGTAGGAAGGGTTAAATGGAGGGCATATATCATTTGCGTCAAGTTCATAAATTTGGAATCAAGAGCACAGGAGTAGATCTGGTGTGTCAAATACTCTTAGTTCCTACTAGTGGATTTTGATTTTTGTCAAGGCAGCAATATTCCCAGTTAATATTCTAGCATGCAGGCTGTCAAGGAGAGTTTTGACCAATGATAAACAAGTGAAAATCATTAGATTTGGATTCTGGGAAGGAGTTATGAATGAGGCACTGTTGATTGACATGTTCCTTCAGGCTCTTGTTCCTACATCCCTTGCTCTTGCTTTTCTTACTGTATGAGATGTGAATAGCACTCATGCAGATATGCTGACATCCTCTAACCATCAAGAAGAATCTTCCCAATAAGGATGGAGGAGCAGGAAAGTTAAACGACTCAAGCTCTTTGAGAATCCTTGAGTATTCCCTAGCCTTGAACTTTATTACCTCAAGAGTTTTATATGAGCAAAATGAACTCTACATTGTTTAAGACAGTATTTGTATTTTTGTTGCTTGCTTTTAATAAGCTCAAATGTCACTTTGAATAATATAACTTAATGACTTGGGCTTGAGATAAAGAAGTTATGATAATGTGGTAGGAAATTTGAAAGAGATTCAAATTTGAGCCATTTTTAAGGACTATTGAAAGTGACTAGTCTCAGAAGGGGAAGTGTTTAACTCCCAACTTTGAAGAATGTCTTGCCCGGTTAGTAGATTCTTTAGTTGTTCAAAGAACTTGATCCTTTCTCTAGAAGAGTACTTGTCAGGCACCTATTTTTTTCCACAGAGAGATAATTAAACTTGTTACTTTATCCTTTGATATATAAAGTAAATAGATTTTTCTACTGTTAATAAGATACATCACCTAAAAGTTGGATATACGCCAAGGCCCAGAAACCTGACTGATTTACATTCCGCTTCTACCAAAACAAAACCTGAAAAACTATATTGGAGGCTCTGTGTTTTTAAAAGGTGACATGTAACATACCAATATCTGTTCTCTGAATGTTCTTTCCTGTGAAGTTAAATACAGCAATCAAAATTACTATGGGAGGCCTTCAAGGGCCTAGGTTCTTCAAGGAAGTCAAATTTCGTCTACTTGGCTCTTCTCCAATATTGTTAGGGATCAAGGAAAACAGTAATTATGATTTATTGAGTTTGTACTAAGTACTTGACATATCCATTTTACACAGCAACACCTCAGGCTCTCTATTATAATGTCTTATTATCCAACATGTAAATTGAAGCTCATGAAGTTAAATAAGTTCATCAAGGTTGCATACCTAGTAATACCCAAGAATGAGATTAGTGGTCCATTTAAAAGATTATTATTATACTGTATAGAGAATGGTGGATCAATGTCCTCCCAAAGATATTCATGGTCTCAATTCTAGCACCAATGAGCATGCTACTTTACATTATTTAATTAAGGGCAATGAAATGAGAAGACTGTGTAGACTGACCTAACCTAGACACCTCTTTCCATCAAAGAGGATAACCTTGCTGGGCTATAGAGTGAGGGATGGGTGGCTATGGGAGAATGGGCAGGAAGGAGAAATTCTGTTGTCTTTGAAGATCGAAGATGACAGGATTTAGTCAAGGGGTGTGGCTCAAGAAGGATGAAAGGGTGGCTAAATAATTCCTTCTCTTGAGCCTTCAAAAGTAACAAGACCCTGACAGTATATTGTTCAACCTAGCCAGATCCATGTCAGCATCTAGTACCAGAACTGAGAGATAGCACATGTGTATTGTTTTAAGCCACCAAGTGTGTGGTAATTTGTTTGGGCAGCAACAGAAGTTGAATGCACATACCAGTGTTCCAGCATGTTTGCTACGTCTCTCCAGACTGATTCTGGAAAAAGTCTGTGTTCAATCAAAAATTGGTATGACGTTTGCTTGAAGTGCATTGTTCCTTTTTGCCATGATTGATAGGGCAAGAAGGCCTAGAGCAATTTTAGATTTCAATCATAGTTACAGTATAGGAAAACTATTAGGCATTTTATTATTATTATTATTATTATTGTTATTATTATTATTATTTAAATGTTTATTTATTCTTTGGTAATTCCATACATAAATACCACATGTTTAGATTTTCAGTTTTCTTCAGCAATGTAGTTCATGGTAGATTGTCTGTACTCTAGCTGATGGTACTTACACCTATGGGCAGATGAGCTGCAGTGATTGGACTCAATTGGTTATGAAAAAAAAAGGCATGAAGTTGGAATGGGAGACATTGGAGGGGTTAAAAGTTATTTTTACTGTTTTTCTGCATGGTTTCTGATATCATATATTTATTTGAATTTCTTGTGTATGTTAATACATATATGCATATATTAAAACCAAATGTCATATATATATATTACATTTTATTAACATATATATATATATATATATTAAAACCAAAAGAGAGGGAGGGAGGGAGGGAGGAAGAGAGAGGACACAAATTTAACTTTTCTTTTTGCAAAAGTGGAGAAGGTCTCTTAATCTTATCAAGGAGCAAAGTTAATCATTTGATTTGAAAATACAGCATAAAAGGCTCAAAAGTCTGACCCTTCAACCTCACCCAGCCATGAACTCTGTGAGCTACAATGGTGATCTACAGGCCATCCCCCACTGTTGCAGTATTGACACAAATGTTATGGCCGCAATCAACCACTGTTTTTACTGGATGTAAAGATTGCTCCATGAGATGGGACCCACATCTAACACTGTTCATGAGGCCAGGCACTAGAAAGAAGACAGGTCAGGGGTCCTGATGAAAAACTTACTAATATTATTCTGCTAAATGAATATAGCAAAAAATAAAAAGGACTCCTAATATCAGATTGCTATACTCATAGATCAGTGCATCAGTCAGCCCTCATCAGAGAATCTTCTTGCAGGAGATGCTAACTAACATAGAGACCCACCACAGGATAATATGAAAAGTGAGAGACTTTGGAGTGGTCAGCCCCACATAAATGTCTATGTTACATGTCTCCACTCAAGGCTAAAGAATCTATATGGAAGGGGGGGAGTAAAAACTGTAAGAACCGGGGGCGGTGGCTGACACCGATGAAATAATATTTCTTTCAAGCAACATGGCAGACTCATATGAACTCATGGAGACTGTGACAACACACTCCAAACCTGCACGAGCTCAAGCCAGATAAAATCTCAACACAGAAGGAGGGCAAGTAGCACAAAATACCACCCCTAGCTAAGAAGCTATTTCTGTTTCATAGGCTCTGGGAGAGGGAAAATCAGCTTTCTTCAATGGAGTGTCACTGGGCATATCAACCACACTCCAGAACAGGCCCCAAGCTCAGAAGTAGTTGGCTAAACATGAATCAGACTCCATATTTGTCTGTTTTTTTTTTTGTGGTTCTTTTTTGTTTGTTTGTTTCTGTTTTCTAAAGGAGAGAAAGAATATGAAGTTGGGTGTAGGGAAGTAGGGGAGGACCTGGGAGGAGTTTGGAAAAGAACAGAATAAGATCAAAATATATAGTATGGAATTCTTTAAAAAACGGAAGAAAAGATTTCTGAAGCTTTGTCTAGCTTCATCAGTGCTTTGCGAGTGCTTGTTCTGAGAAGAGCATTTACTTGACCACTGGCATTTATTTTTTCATCTTTGCCTATAAGATATACTTGGTTTTGATCATATGCAAGTTTCATTTCACAAGTACAACCTCCCTTCTCAGGGGGTTTCTGTACAGTGAAATTTCATCCATGACTCCGCCATGATAACTGTTTCTAATTTCAAAAGGGAGGTCAGAAAATGTGAGCACAGAATCCATTTCAGGCAAAAATTTCTAGCACAAATAGGCTTCGGTTTGCACCTTGCTATGTATACAAAAGATAGGCAGGGTGCATTGTCAGAATAGAGCCTCCGTCTTTAATCAGAACACCGCTTTGGCAGGACTGAGAGTGAATTAGAGTCATGATAAAAGAAAAACAGTCTCCTACCACCTCCAATGCAATATTAGTGTTACTAAGCAACAAACTCTTCTATTTAGCAAAGCCCTAATGATGGCAATAGTACCGTCTTGGAAAAATGCTTAATACAACTTCATTATACCCACCGCTCTAGCCGCACTGCATATGCAATGCTGATTAGGGATAAGGAGAATTAGAGTGAGTGCTGTTTGTGCACCTGCATCTAAAAGACCAAATAAAGTATTGATTTAGACGAATCTAATGACGGTCATTTAATGTGTTTATCTACTCACGGCATTCATATGAACTGACAAAGAACTCAGGACATCCCACTGGTAAGTGTGTTTGAGAATTGCAGAGCCTTAATAATCCGGTCAAGGCTGCTCCCAAAGAAAGACACTAGCATTATGACATAGCTGTCACTCATTCTCCTCACACCTGGTGTGGTCTTTCTGTAAGAAGAAATTTGAAGACAACTGAATATTAAAAGTCACTTATAATTTCCCTATGTCTTTCAAAACTTGATCTATTTAGTTTATGTTACATATACAGGAAATAAGGTTTTAGTACATTAGAAAGTTTGTTTCTTGGTTGGGGAGATTGCTCAGTTGGAAAGAGCACTTGCTGCTTAAGCCTGAGGAAAGTTCAAATCCTCAGAACACACATCAGAAGCCAGGAATGGGCATGTGAAGGATCTTTGGGGGCTTGCTCGCCACCAGTTCTGTGAGAGACCCTGCCTCAAGGGAGTAAGGCAACGAGGGAAAAAGCAGGACACCAATGTTGTCCTCTGGTGTCAACATGGCCACATAGATATATGTGACCCCTATATACACATACACCACCTATAGACACACCATACCCACCTACATACACATTCACACATATTTACAAAAATGTACAAGACAAAGAAAAATATTGTTTATTCTTTTCTTGGTTTTCATGCTAAAAGGCTGCTCCAAATGACGACTAATACATTTTCAATCCTGTCTTATTCTTTTATAGTCTGCCTTCACATCGCCCTTGCCTTTTCTTCAAAGGTAATTTCAAGGCCCATTATGTAAAAGATGTTAAAGAAAGATGTACTAAAATAAATCTGTGACTGCCTGGGGTCAGAGTCTTTTCAAATGTTATAATTGACTAATAGGTGATATTTATGCCAAAGCATTTTAAATTCACCAGGCAGTTTAGAAGTGTCATTTGTCATCACTTTTATTTAACCCTGTCACTTGATGTACCGTATAGTAAATGAAGGGAGAAATATTTAATATTTCCTTCTGTCATTTCTATGGTGGTGTGAAATATTTAGAGCATAAGGTAATAAGCACTTTTAATTCTATTAGAAGGGAGAAGTAGGTTTGGAAGTATCATGCCAAACTGACTTTTCTTTGTTCTGAACTGGCACATAATAATTGTGCAGATCTACAGAGTACAGTGGGGTAATTTAATACACATACACATTGTGTGCAGATACAATCAAGGTAAAGAACATTTTTAGTCTCCTCAAGAATTAATCTTTTCTTACTATTGAGAAGCCTCAAATTTCTCTATTATAGTGCTTATAAAATGTCCCAACTCTGTGTAATTACCCAACATGATGTAGAATACTCTGTAATTGTCTTTTGTTATCAATTTCTCTGTTCTTCTTCTTCCTCTCTACTTTCTTGAGCCTATTAGTGGCCAGTGTTATATCTTCTATGAAATTAACTTTGATTTTTAATATTAATTAATTCTTTTTAAAAAAATTAAACCGATTTTTATAAGATTGGATTGTATCTCCAGCGTCTTAGAAAGTATTAAAAAAAAAGTAAACGCGTAACTTCTTCAGATAAATGAGTAGACTACAGATAAGATGCTAATTCATAATGGATGGCAATAATAAGTAAGGTGCTTTTCCTGTTGTTTACTAACAAAGAGGAACATGTGGGACAGGACTTAGTTCCTCTGTGACTGTCTTCTAGCTATGTCCAACCTGCAGAGTATGGGCTGTATGCCTCTAAGGATAGCTATGAATGCAACTCAACATAGTGATAGATAAGAGTAGCATCGCATTCCTGGTCCACTCAAGAACAGTTTGATAAAAATTTAATGTGGTCAGCCATTTGTATTTTTAATTATATTGATTTGGAAGAAGTTATAAGTTTTCACTGCTACTGTGTTTCAGAGGAAAGACAATTCCTCCTTGACAAAGTCTGCTTATTTATATTAATCATGCAATACCTGACATTAATCTTATAGTTACAAATTGGGCAGGCTGCTCTCATGAAACCATAGCACCACTCCTGAGCTAAGTATTCCAAGTTTTTACCTGTATTTAGAACTTGTAGAATCTTCTTCATAACCATATGTTCTGGGAACAGTAGGCTAGGAGGGAGGCAGTCAGGGGCTTTAGTAATTTTTAACACATACCTATGAGGCTATTTGCAGTACATACAGTATTTCAATTACCCTCCACCACAAAGCTATGAAGGTGTGCTCTATTCCATTTCACAAATAAGAGCACAGGCTCACAAGAGCATTGTAATTGGTTCTAGGTCACCCAATTAAACAAATGGCATGGCAAGATTTAAAACTCAAGTTTCCTCTGTTTTATAACCTTATTTTATTATGATAGCATTTTGAAAATTTATACTTAGTTCTGAGATTCTGCCATGAGGCAGGCCTGATTCACTTTGGACATGTGTCCTTTTCATAAAAGTAGAAAGGGCTAATTTGGTTACTGGCTTCTCTTTTAAACCGTGTTCAACCAGAATTTAAATGTACATATTATTAAGCAATTATACCAAAATTAACCTCGCCGCACAATTCCTTTCAGTACTTTTCAAAGGAGAGAATGCAGACCATTTGCCCGTCACGACATTAGAATTTTAACTTAATACAAATTAGTGTTTCACTGAGCTGCTAATTTTGAAATGCTTAGCATATATGATTGCCTTAATTGTGCAGAAATTCATCTTTCTCATGCCTGAAACTTAGACTCTGCAGCAGCAGGAGTAGGCAACTGTTTCTCCAGCTCAGAATTCCACTGTCAACCCTGAAGACATGCACTCTGCCCACCCACCACCTTGTATTTCTCAAGGTGTTCCCCTCCTTTCAAAAGTGTCAACAGGGGAGTCTCTAATACATGATTATTTCTCAAAGTATTTTAAAGGGTAAAGATGATTTGCTTTCATTTTGGAATTATAGTATAATACATATATAATAATAAATATAATATAATATAATACAATGTAATATAATATAATATAATATAATATAATATAATATAATATAATATAATATAATATAATACTAGTTGATGTGTGGGTAGCAGAAAATATCTTAACCTAATCTCACTTTTTTAAAAATGAAAATATTTTTTCATACAATATATTCTGATCACAGTTTTCCTTCCCTCAGCTTCTCCCATCTCTTCCCTGTCTCCCGACCCACCCAAATGCACAGTCTGTCTTTCTCTCTTACATTAGAAAGCAAATAGGCATCTAAAAATCCAAACCAACCAACTAACCAACCAACCAACCACCCAACCAAAATTTGACAAAACAAATAAACAGGGGAGAAAACGCACAAGAAACATACAGAGACAGAGACATAAACATTTGCAAACACAGAAATCCTATAAAAACACAGAATCAGAAACCATAGCATATAAATAAAAGGCCTGTAAGGTTAAAAAAAAAAAAGGCTCAGACAAGGACTTATGAGGCAAAGAAGCCCCCAAATGCCATTGTGTTCATTCTGTATTGGCCGTCTATGGCTAGGCATGGGGCCTGGTGTTAAGTATGGTTTGTATATCCAGTGAGACTCCCTTGGAAAAAAGCTGAATTTCATTTGTGAGTGCGTATCCATCAGAGATGGCCTCTGGGATGGGGATGGGGGCATGTGTCTACTTCCCCTCTCAGCGTAGGGATCGCATCTGACTTAGACCTGTGCATGCCGCCACAATCTCCGTGAGTACGCATGTGCACCAGCCCTGTTGTGCGTAGAAGGCTTTGTTCCTTTGGTGTCTTCCATCCCCACTGACTCACTCTTACAATCTTTCTGTCTCCTCATCTGCAGAGTTTCCTGAGCCCTAAGGGGGAGGGATTTGGTTAACCTCACCATTTTTGAACTCATGGACTTCAAATGGAGAGGCAGTTTCCCTAGAAGTTTTTGTACATTTAATTCCTGCCCAAGAAAAATTTGAATAGATTTTATAAAACAAGTCATGCCACACTCTTACTAGTTTTTAATAGCTATCAACATCCTTAATATTAGGCTCTAGCAGTATGGTTTACATTGCAATCCTGGAGCCATGGACGTATAAATTCAGAAGCTTTTCTAATTGACTGTCGGTATTCACTTATGAGCTGGGATATCAATCACACTCCAGAAAACTCCCAGTGAGCTATACACATGGGTTCACAGTCTCATATTTGAGAATAGTCTTTGTTATGATTTGTTCTTTGAAGTCTCCTGGGTTTTCTATTTTTACATTTTTTACTCTTGAGCATTCATTAAGATATTTTTGGAAAACATGCATGCTTATCTTTCTGATCACCAGGATCCCATTTAATGAACAATGTTCTATAACAGCGGTTCTCAATCTTCCTAATGGTGCGACCCTTTAATACGGTTACTCATGTTGTCCTGACCCCCAACCATAAAATATTTTCATTGCTACTTCATAATTGTAATTTTATTACTGTTATGAATTGTAATGTAAATATTTTTTTGGAGATAGAAGTTTGCCAAAGGGATCGCCACCCACAGGTTAAGAGCTATTGCTCCTTGAGCTTAGAAACATTTTATTTTCCAAGTTTTGTATGTTCCCATGAAATACCTGTGTTGTGTCCATGTGTACGTTATGCAGCACTGATGGTAACTGTAATAGCAGCAAATCAGTATTTTGTATTTCATTCAATTTGGATATCCAGATGCATACGACGCTAACTAGGCCTTCCCTTTCCACCAGAGCTCACTGATGGATTCTACAGCTTTAGAGTTTGTTCCCTCTATCTTCCTCCTTCCCCTCCTTCTTTCCCTTTTCCCCCTCCCTCTCTCCTTCCCTCCATTCTCTCTGTCCCTTCCTCCACCTCTCTCCCCCCCTCCCTCTCTCCCTCCCTCCCTCCTTTTCTCCCTCCCTTCCTTCCACCTTCCTTTCTCTCTCCTCTTCTTTCTTTCTCAGGTTTTTAGAAAAGCTCTCAGCTCTGTCGCTGTAGCCTAGACTGGACTGACTCTCACACTGTAGCCCAGGCTGGATTGACTCTTGACACTGTAGCCCAGGCTGGACTCAAACTTACATCAATCCTTTGCCCCTTCAGTCCCTTGCTGAGATTACAGACATGAGCCCCCACGCCCGGCTTGATTTTGAAAGAGCTGGTACCCATTTGACAAATGTATGCCACTCCACTCGTGAATTAGCTTCAGCCCATTGGGCACCTTATAGCCATTCTCTGTGAGATGTTCCATCCAATTGAATGGCAATCAAATTCCAGTGAAGTACAACAAACAGATATTTTACCATAGAGCTGAGATTAACTCAAACATTGAAATGGCAAGCTCTTTATGACATATTTCATTGATATAAATCTTATGTTTGAATCTCTAAACTTTTTCAGAAGCTATGTTTGAGAGTAAAAGTGTTTGAGATACAATTTTAGTTTAGCTAAGGAAACAGAAATAACACTGAATTTCTTGTAACATAGTGATGTATTTCCACATAATGGGTCATTAATGTTCAAAGATAGAAGAATATCGTTTGTAGTAAAAAATAGCTATAATTGTTAAAAGTGTAAGTATACCCCATGCCCATGCCCATATGGGCAGAACTTATTGGAATCAGTGAGTTAAAAATAAATAACAGCTTATAAAAGGATATCAAGCTGGGAAGGAGCTATGATAGGGGCGCTGGGGAAAAACTGAAGTTGGGGAGTGAGGTGTATAAATGATCAAGCTACATTGTGTACCTGTATACCTGTGTGCAAATGTCAAAGAATACATAAAATCATAAAAGCGTTAATATATTCAGGCATGCATAAAATTTTATATTCAGTTACACTAGCAGATATTTATCATGGGCCTTTTAATGTATAAATAAGTATATAGCTTATGAAAGTTGAGACAAGTTCAAGTTGTTAATTCTATTCAAGAAACTTGTAGCATAATTATGAGTGATTTCATAGGAAAAAGTGTATTTTTATATTATATTTTAACAGCGAGATTGACTAAAGTGTATGCATCTGTAAAATGTAAAGCCATAGCAAACATAAAAATCTTGTAAGTAAAAATTCCTGAAAGAGAATAGCTATTTCAATGTGCTGTCTTTTGGAGGATTTACTTGAAACCTTGATTTTCCTACAGAGTACATAGTACACAAACAAAAGTTAAAGACTGAACATACACTCCTCTGTGATGATGGAAAGTGAGTTTTCATGCAACTGGGGAACTCTTCATCCCTGTAAAATCATGGTCTATGTTATGGGGTGAGCAGATACCACCCAGGGGAGTTTTTGGTACTTTTGTAAAAACAACATAACTTCAAACTCCAGGCACCCAGGGCATAATAAACTTGCCCCAGCAAGTAAATCAACACTGTTTTCTTCATTGAGAGTCATAAAACACCTCAGCTGAACTACTCTGCAGTAGGGGTGATGTACTCTCTGGTGGAAGCCTTCTGTCTTGTCAAGGTATCTGTTCATGACCTACCTTTGGACAAGTGTTGGCCAACAGCAGGGTTTTAAACCTATACATTATTGACATTTTCATTAGTTAGTTCTTTGTTGATGAATTGCCCTGTCAAATCTATGTGTGGGATGATAACCAGCATTCCATAGCCTTTACCTACTAGATGTACCAAACAACTTCTACAATTAGTCTTGACAAAGTTCTTGAGGCTGGCAGTTGTTCCCCTGTGGGCAGGGGAAAGCAGAGAAAATTTCTTGTTTTTAACTGTGGGAACAGAAATTTGATTTTTTATGATACTTTTTTTTGAGAACTTTGTACATAAACATTTGTAGTGAGTAGCTGTCCCAGCTTTGACCTGGAAGTACTACCCCCATTGAGGCTTCCAGTAACTGTCACACCTACCTATGGCCTGCCCCTGAGGTGGGGCAGAGACAGGAGCCCTTAAGACCCAAGATCCGGATGTGCTGGCTTTCTTGGTTCCTGGATCCTGGATGCTGGATGGTAGACTGAGCAGAGTTCTCTGGAGAACACTGCTCGACTGCACTTCATCTCTCCCAGACCCTGTAACCTATCCCTTTACTTGTAAGTTATCCCCCAAAATAAACCTTCCTTTTAACTATGTGGAGTTCCCTTAATATTTCCACCAATAAACATTATCTACATAAGACTTCTTAAACTCCTTCCATTACTTCCTCTACCAAATGACTGATCTCTCTTTAATTATTGTCAGTGTGTGTGTGTGTGTGTGTGTGTGTGTGTGTGTGTGTGTATACATAACCTATTACTAAGTCCATTTAGCATTAATCATATGTACATTTCTTTAAGGCTAATCACAGGGAAATAGAACATTTCTTAATGCCACCTGGCCTTTCTATTATTGCCATTTATAGCAGATAAATGCCAATCTATAGAGTAACAACTTAGTGTCAGAAATTGTCTTAGGGTTTCTATTGCTGTGAAAAGACACCATGACCATGGCAACTCTTATAAAGGAAACATTTAATTGTGGTGGCTCGCTTACAGTTTCAGAGGTTCAGTCCATTATAATCATGGCAGGGAACATGGCAGTATGCTGGCAGGTGTGGTGCTGGCTACATCTTGGCTTTCAGGCAGCAGGAAGTTGACTGACACAGTTGGCAGTATCCTGAGCATAGAAAACCTCAAAGTCTACCCCTACAGTGACACACTTCCTCCAGCAAGGCCACACCCCATAATAGTGCCACTCCCTGTGGGGGCCAATTACATCCAAATTACCACAGAAATTATTTGGGAAATATTACCTCAGATTTTCATTAAATAATTATTTTATGAAGTAGAATCATATATTTCACTTGTTTAGACTAACTCATATGTAATGTTTAACTGTATGAAGGAACTTATACCATCCATAGCAGATGTGAATGTATCATTTGAAAATAGATCCATATAGCCAAGACCAGAGAATTCATTATCTTTTACATGCAAAAATAGCAAGTGAATTAAATCTTAAGATGTAAATAAATGTGTTTCAGAAACATACATTTCTTGGCTAGTGCAATGGCTCAGTGGTTAAGAGCACTTACTGTTCTTGAAGAGGACCCAGGTTCAGTTCCCAGCGCACACACAATGGTGGTTCACAAACAGCTGTCATTTAAGATCTAGGAGATTCAACACCCTTTCTTGGGCTCCACAAATAGCAGTCATACGCATGGTACACAAACATGCATACTCATAAAATAAAAATAAATACATCTTTAAAATAGTATCTTGTTTTGTCCTGCTTGGCTGTTGTCTCTTGGAGGCCTGCTCTTTTCTGAAGAGAAAACTGAAGAGGAGTAGATCTGGGACAGATGGGAGGTGTGGGGGAGGGGGAGCTTGGAGGAGTGGATGGAGGGGAAACTGTGGTTAGTATTTTTGTATGAGAGAAGAATCTATTTTCAATAAAAATACTTTAAAATAACAACATTAATTATGGTGCTATAAAAAATTATAGAAATGATAGGATAAAAGGGTAGATTATTGAATCTACTCTAAAAAAAGAGGATACAGATATGATAAGATAAAAAGGCAGATTATTGAATCTATTTTTAAAAAGCAACTACTAGTTTTAAATATTTTACAGTGGATTGGATTTTTGTATATTGTATGTAAATTTTGTATATTGATACAAATTTGAGGTTAATTTTGTTAGAACATACTGTACATATGTTTCTAATCTTGTTCAAGATATTGTACCTATATAGTTCATTTAATAATGTAATACAAATTGCTAGTCCTTGAAACTTATTATTACAAACTATTTAGGATATAAAGAAATGCAAGTTAATAGCTAGTCACCTATTACAATTGAACTTGTAGTCATATTAGGTATGTCTTCAATGTCAAACAGAAATATATTTTAGAAAGAGAAATCATCTTCAAACACCCCAGAGATCTACAGAATATGGCATTTAAGATGTTTTAATAACATAGCTTCTTTGTTTTATGCCTATGAGACATGTCTGCTTCTGGCAACACCAATCTACTTTGGAGAAGATGATGGGCATTGAAGAAACTCCTTATGGAGTTTACTTTCTTTGTGGCAAAAATTAGCCACTGGGCAAAAAGTGCCCTTGCATCAACTGCTTGACAGTATGTTATCCAAATGGACAAGCAGGACACAAAAGAAAGGACTGCCAAACTTTGCCAAGACAAGGTAGGAAGGCCCTTCAGAAAATCCTGTTTCACAGAGGAGTCTATCAGATATGCTAAGCTTGTAGGCTGAAGATGGATGCCCAACGTTGCAGAGGAACCGTGGGTGACTGTCCAGGCAGCCAGCTGCTTCTGTCACTTTTTACATTTTTTTGGAAGTTGCTTGTTTGCACTTCCTGCTTACTCAGTAAACATTATTTCCTTCTCAGGTCTCTGAGAGAGTTGAAGAGTAGATAATTATATAGTTTTCCTTGTTAGCAAATTCAGAAACTCACTAAAGAGGTGTAAAGTGTATATTTTTGAAAGACATCAAAGGATAGTTTGGGGTTGGTAATACAAGTTAGGATAGAAAGTGAATTAGGTACATTTTGGACTCACCAAAATAGGATAAATAATGGTGTATTTTCTCTGAATTTGTCAAATGTTAATGGACTGGACATGGTTAATGTAATTCTTGACTGTATATATTGTACATACTTATTGTCTTATGGTATATAGTTTTTCTTATATTATAACTTTCTTTTATTATTTTAGACAAAAAAGGGGCAATGTGGTAACATATTGTGTACCCTAATTAAACCTGCTTGAAGATCAGAGAACAGAAAAAGCCACTAGATTAAACATAGATGCCAGGCAGTGGTGGCTCACACCTTTAATCCTAGCACTTGGGAGGCAGAGATCCGTCTGGATCTCTGTGAGTTCAAAGCCACCCTGGACTATATGAGATTGACTCAGTCTAGGAGAGAAACAGAGCCAGGCAGTGGTGGCACACACCTTTAATCCCAGCACTTGAGATCTTATGCCTTTGCTTGGGAAGCACACTTGCCTTTAATCCTGACACTAAGAAGGAAGTAATATGGCAGGGCAGAATAAGGTATATAAGGCATGAGGAGACAGGAACTAAAGGCTTTTCAGGCTGAGGAGTCCTAGAGACAGACAAGGCAGTGGCTTGTTCCTTTTTTTCTCTGACCTTTCAGCATTTACCACGATATCTGGCTCCAGTATTTTTATTAAAAGACATTTTTAACATCCGTGTTACAATTAATTATGTATTGAAATGAAAGAAGATATGTCCCTAGAAATGGTATTGGTATGCAACAATCACATGCTTCCATTCTTCTGGTTAATTGTAAATGATTCTAGCTAGCAAAATTCTCTCCTGTATTTGGAGAGTTCTTTGTGCTACTTACAGTGCCTTCACAGACCTTTTTCTTTTTGTTTTCCTGTCTGATGGACATTCTGTGAGGCCTTCCTCCTCTTAACAGAAGACCCTAGCTATGATTACAGTTAGCACAGTAACGCTGGTTCTTTAGAGCATGGATATGTATACACACACACACACACACACACACACACACACACACACACACACACTGCTTTGCATGCTATCTTCATAAACAACAATGTCCACAAGTATTTTTCTGAGTTCTGCCTGATAGAACAGCCTGGCTAAGTCACAGTAGAGCACAAAAAACATTTCCTGCCTTCAAATACAAGATCCTCCATTTTTCATAAAATACTTATTTTTATAAATCTGAAACCATAAGAATCTTAATGGATTCTCTTGACCTTTTATACAGGATTCGATTGATTAGTTTTCTCCTTTTCTTGGGTTAAAGGATAGACCTGGACTTGGGTCGTGCAGTGATGAAAACAGGGACATCTCAGGGAACCAGAAGCTTCAACCGTGTACATACATGGGCAGGCCTGACAAACACATCACCTTTTACATCGGAGTGACCGACCACATTTTATCCTGTAAAAAATGAGAATTATGGAAACTGTCATAATGCACAGTAAGGGAGGTGGTATCGGCTTTTACACCCCTGCTGGCTGCCAGGCCTTCTGCTGCTTCTCTGAATGGTGAATTTCAATTCAGAAAAGAATTGATTAACAGGCTTTTTCTTGTAATCTACTGAACTGTAGCCAAATTCATTCAATATAGCTGCCTCTGTTGGCTGGGCAGCCTTCAGAAAAGTTAATTCATTCTAACTTAAAATTTTTAATTCTTCTTTTTTCTTTTTCTTTTTTTTTAATACAAGAAAACATTTAATTAGGGGCTTGCTTACAGTTTCATAGGGTTAGTCTATGATCTTCATGGTGGGGAACATGGCGGGAGGCAGGGTCACTGGATCAGTAGCTGGGAGTTTACATGCCAATCCATAGACGGCACACACAGACACACAGACAGACAGACAAACACACACAAACACACAGAGTGAGCCTGGGCCACTCGTGGGCTTTTAAAACCCCAAAGTTCACACCCAGTGACAAAATTCCTCCAACAATGCCACATCTCCTCTAACAAGGCCATGCCTCTTAATCCTTCCTCAGCAGTTCAAACAACTGAGAACCAAACGTTTAAATATATGAATCTACAGGGTGGCATTTTCATTCAAACCACCACATCCCACTCCCTGGCTCCCATAGGCCTGTAGCCACATCACAATGCAAAAGGCATTCAGTCCAACTTCGAAAGTCCCCATAATCCTTCACAGTTTCAACACTGCGTAAGAGTTCGAAGTCTCTTCTGAGAGCTTCTGAATTCCTTAGTCATTGTATTAACTTGTTTTCTGTTTCGTCACCTTTTACAATGCATTATTTGCTAAAGTTAAAACAGCTATTAGATTAGAAAAATGGTTTTAAGAGACTCTCAGAATACAGCAGTTTCCCTTTTTTAATGCTTTATGGAGTTTCATACTGTGTGATGTTTGCTAGGTACATCACATTTAACAGAATAGAGTCGAATTTTTCTTCAATAATTTTCATCTTGACATATGGCAGAGGGATAATGATTGCCATAGAGGGTGTCAGGCACCACCTGGTGCTGTCCTGTATTTCCCTGGGTGTCCATCATGGTGGCTCCTTATGGCCGGACATGCTGTTTCCTTGAGAAACAGAACAGGATAAATACCCTGAGGGTTATAGATTCAGAAAAGATGGATAAGCATCGAATATGGAGCCACACCCAATTCCATACACACTCCTCACCACTATTCTTCCTGTTTTGTGCCAGTCTGCAATCAAATGTCAGTGGATGTGTAATGGAGCATGATGCAGAACACACCGATCCTCAATGGTTGTTGCCTACCAGTCCGTGCCAATAACTTTCAAGTTTTCGTGAATGGGTGTACTTAAAGAGTGAAGGTAAAAATTTAAGTGATAGAACAGAAAATAAGGAAGATCAATATATACTCATCTATTTTTTAGTCTGTAAATTTGGGTTTCTAGCTCTCACTTTTGTATGTTGATTTGTGTACCTATACACTAATATGAATTATCATTTAGGTCTAAAACACATTGTTTACTTAAGGAAGAAGTTAGAAAGGGAACTATATATATTCAGAGACTGTTTTGAACAAGGCATGGCCCAAATGACTTGCATTTATTGTCTTGTTCAAATAGGGTCAGCAGACTGTGTGGGTGAGTGCAGTTTCCACTGTCATCCATCCGGGTGAATGGCTTCCCTGAAGTCAGAGGTACTTGACTTGCATGGCTGAATGTAACTTCCTGTGTTAAAACATTTCCCACCTTGTTAGGTAGGTATTGTGATCTCTATGATTCTTGCTTGTGGATTAGGCTAAGTATTTAATTAAAAATACTTAAAGCAAGAGAAAATAGTTGAGCAATAGAACCTGACATAGCAATGAGGTGTCTGTGTGTGTGTGTGTGTGTGTGTGTGTGTGTGTGTGTGTGTGTGTACAGGTATACATCTTGTATCAATGCTTTGGTAAACACCCTGCTATCATGGATATTCTTGGTTGTCACCTTGACTATATCTGGAATAAATTACAATCCAGAATTTTGGAGGCACACCTGTGATCTGGATCTTGAGGCAGGAAGACAACAAGCCTTTAATCCAGATCTTGAGGCTGGAAGATACACATTAAATCTGGGTCACACCTTCTGCTGGAAGACTATATAAATAAGGACAATGGAAGAAGGAACGGTTTGTTCTTTGCCTGCTTGCCCTCACCTGGTCAGCATATCCATTCCTTCACTGGCATTGGAGCCCACTTCTTCAGGATTCCAGCATATAGAGAAAACCAGCTGAGACATCCAGCTTTGTGGGACTGAACAACTACTAGATTCTTGGACTTCCTATTCACAGCTAGCCATAGTTGGATTAGTTGGACTGCAACCTGTAAATTGTTCTAATAAACCCCCTTTCTATCTATCTATCTATCTATCTATCTATCTATCTATCTATCTATCTGTCTGTCTGTCTGTCTGTCTGTCTGTCTGTCTGTCTGTCTATCTATCTATCTATCTATCTATCTATCTATCTATCTATCTATCTAACTATCTATCTATATAATCTATCAAGAGATTCATTCCATAAGTTCTGTGACTCTAGAGAACCCAGACTAATACACCTGCCATTTTTTTCTTCATTAGTTGTACAAAAGTGCACTAGAATATTTTACATGCCTGGCCCTCAGTTTATCATGATACTACTAAACATTAGTAAACATGATTTTTCAGTGAAAAGAGCAAATTAATGCACAGGAGAATTATGGGAAAAACAGTAACTTTTATTTTAACCAGATAGTCTTAGGTGGTACTCCTCAAATTATGGAAATTTAGAAATACTGCATCTTTCAGAGAGAACCTGGGAGGCAAAGGCTGGCAGAATTTTCTTCATGGGGCTGAGTGAGAGGCAATTGAAGCAAGAATGCCCAACTTCAGCAAAAATACCAAGAAAATGAAGGTAGGAGGGATGAAGGAAGAAAAGAGATGGGAAGAGGGTGAAGGAGGTTTAAAACTATTGTCCTGTCCCTCAATTCTCCTGGAATTGCTCTGAGTCTCCAATTTGAGTCTGCAGATGCTCACTCAGGCACTTGACATTGTTGAGTTAGTAAAAGGCAGAGTTGACGGCAGATTGGACCAAGGCAAGGAAGGCTGGATTGGAGGAGCTTAAGGGTGGGTGGGATGGATCTGATCCATTAAGAAGGCCATGACTTGACAATTAATGAGAGGAAACAGCAGATACCTGCAGACTTCCTAGTTTCTGGCATGGGGCAACTTGATGGACATATTTTCACATTACTTCATGATAAAATGAAGTTGTTCACGTGTTAACCCTGTAAGGTCATATTACCTAGATATACATTAACACTGTATTTTGGATGTTCCTGAGAGAATCACTTAGATGAGATAAACATAAAAAGTAGTGGAATTATAATTAATCAGATTGACTTTCATAACATAGCAAGCCATTACAAGACTGTTGCCACTACAACAGTAGGGATTTCTTTTGGCTACAACTTTGGTCTTGGATGGAAACATGGGTCCTTGCCCAGGAGTCCAATTTGCAGGTTTATTGTACAAACTCTGGACTTGTCAGACTCTGTGATCCTCTGAACCATTTTTAAAAAACAGCTTTTCTTTTCTGTCTCTGTCTCCATCTCCCCTCCTCCCCTGTCTCATCTCCTCTCCTAGTCTGTACATATAATCTATAAACATTCTATTGATTCTGTAGAATTACACAAAGAGAAAAAGTTTAATTCAAGCACATATATCTCATTACATTAAATCTCATAAATAGAAACAGGGGATGTTATATATCCCCCAGGCCACAAACATACACTGCCTATATCCTTTAAATTTTTCTGGATACTGATGATTGTTTATAGACAACAAAATTGACTCATAGGTCATATAATTTCCCTGACTGAGATCCACAAGACTGCTTGCTTCAAAATGTGTAATTTTCTATGAACTTTATACCTCAGGAGCATCTTTGGAGTTTTAACCATTTAAAAATTTGTCTTTCATGATTAAAATAGGTTAAATTTATGCAATGACTATTGTGTTCTGAGTTGTTAAGAAAGAATACATTTATAGTTCAGTCCTCAAAGCAATCTGCTTTGAAAGAATCAACGTTTAAGTATGTGAAATGTACTAGTTACTTTTCTTATTGTTGACGAAGGCAACAGGAGAAAGAAAATATTTACTTTGGCTCACAGTTTAAGTATATAGTTTATTATGTCGGGGGACACATGGTATTAAAACCTGAAGAAGCTTGCCACATTGTGTACACAGTCAGGAAGCAGAGAGATGAGTGCTGAAGCTAGGCTGGTTGCATTCTTTTGCTCTTTTTATTTGCTTCAAGGCCCCAGCCCATGGGATGATGTCACCCACATTCAGGATGAGTTTCTTTCTTTTTTTTTTTTTAAAATTAAACATTTCTGGAAACACCCCTCCAGACATACCCTCAGGTGTGTCTCCTAGGTGATTTCATAGTCAATCAAGTTGGCATTGAATATTAACTGTCACATGAAATAAGCATCACAAGTGGTGCATAAATGATGCTTCTGTCAGTGCCAAGCCATGTGTGTGATGCTGGTGCTATGAGGTTATTTATAATGTCAAATGACTTCAGAAGCAGTCTCCATTGTATAAGTACAGCCTATGGTGTTTGTACAATGATGAAATCATATGAACGCATACTTCTCAGGATGAGCTCATATTTCTTATTTCTTTTAAAGACCGCTGGAAACTTAGCTTTTCCTATTATGCCCTTCTTCCACCATAGGAAGAATTGTATTCAAGTTGTGTATTTAGAAAGAATGATAACCCAATGCTCTGACGTTAGTTATCAAATTGTCTTAGCTTTTGAAAATAATTTTCAATACTTTCTACAATAAATTCTCTGTTACACTAAACATGTGTTTTTTTGTACAGTGCAAATAATATATGTTTAGCTACTGTTACTGTTTTACTCTATGTATTTCTAAACAAACAACCACCCAAATGCACAGGAGAACCGTATACACATATCCATCCCATATAACCCATATTAGCTCTAGACTCAGTGACCTCCATGTTGTTTATGGAGCCCCTCAGGAAACTCTACTGAAGGCTGAAATGCTGTTGTATTGTCTGTTCTTGGAACACCGTTCCTCAGAACCCAGAGCTGACTCTCACAACCATACAACCATCTCTAGTAAATATGGTGTAAATCATTTCTGTTTACACACTTTAAAGTTCAACCATATTCCCCCACCACACACACACCCCATTCCTGTTCTTTGACTTATTTTTCTCCTGTAACTATTTAACAAAAAATTAGACCTCTTCTTTTACTGAATTGACTACCTGTCTCTAGACTGCAACTCAGTGAGGGCAGATACATCCCTCCTCACACAATATTGCATGTTTTGTGTCTAGAAGAGTATCTGAGACATAAATGGAACTTCATTAAGCAGATGTTCAATGATTACTGGGTAAATTTTAACATAATTGAGATAGCACTTTTAAATATATTGGTTTACACATAGGTTTTTAAATTAAAGTACTATCATGTAGAAAGTACGTGTTTTGAACAAATTTTGGGAAAACTCAATTCTACTCACGAGATTATTAACTCAGTATTTTTATCAGAAAGTATGCATGTATCACATGGGTATGATTATCATCTCAGGTTCCATACTGAAGTTTCCTTCCCATAGAAGCATATTACAAAAACAAGCCCTCTCAAATCAAATTTCATAAACTTAGAAGCGAAGCAGAAAAAGGAAATGAGAAAATTTTACTGATAAAGTTAAAATAATTTCAAGTTTCCACTCCCACTCTAGACATATTTTTTCCTTGAGCTTCAAAAATAATATTTTTCTGTTGTCACAGGAAGAAAACATCATTTGCAACATCCCCGATTGCATTTGGTTGTACAGAGGGCCTGTTTCCTCCTGACTTGCAGGAGCTAGTTTGCAACATTTTATTTTCACAAACAGAAAAACTCATATATAGTGGTATTTTATTTGTACTGAAATGTGATTTTATTTGTATGTTAATAGACAAAGTTGCCTAGGGGTCAGAGCTATTAGCAAGCCATTGCGAAAGCTGGTTGTGGTGGTGCATGCCGGTAAGATTTGCTGACGGAGGCGCACACCTTTAATCCCAGAACTTGGTAGACAGAGCTAGGTAGAGCTCTGTGTGTTCAAGGATACAACCAGCATTGGAGACACACGCTCCAATGTGTGTCTGGAGGTCTGTACAGACAAGCAGTGACGAGGCAGTCATGTGATTGGGTTTACAACCAATGAGAAGGCAGAACAGGAAGGCTATATAAAGACAAACAGACAGGAAGTAGCTCCTTTCAGAGAGGTCTCTTGGCAGAAGAGGCTAGCTGGCAGCAGGTGGGTAAGGCTCTTAGCTCTGACCTCTTGGGCTTTTATCTTTACATTGGCTCTGTGTTTCTTATTTAATAAGACGGTTGGTTACTTCTACACTCATGCATCCCTAGGATTGTTTTTAAAGCACACTTCTGATCATCTCATAATAGCTGAATAGGTGTGAGTCAAAATAAGAACACCTTAAAGATCATTGTTACCTTTTGCCAAGTTGCTTTCCAAAATTTTCCTCTAATTTTCCATCAGCAAATTAGAATGCTTTCTGTTCTCAGTCATTGCCAACAATAGGAATTAGTGTAGGAAAGTAATTATTAAATTTCTACTATAGTAATTTTCATTCTTTAATTGTTACCTTTATGTTTTTTTATGTTTGTTAATTACTTAAAATTTCTTTTTGTGGATTGCCAGCTTTTCCTTCACTTAATGTTTATTGTTTTTTATTCAAGCACAAAACTCTAATAGAAAGGATTCTGTGGCCTTGCTTACTGTGTGAGGACCAGTGATTTTTTTCTCATCAATTTCATTAAAAATTTCCCTTAAACTTTATATATTAAATTTTTCAACCTGCTTTTTAATGATTAGTTGGTTGGTTGTGTATTTTTTTTCTCATTCTCCTATGGTCTCAGATTTTAACATTTTAAACAAAAAAAATTCACCTAGATGGTATCTTGCTATTGTTAAAATCTAATCATCATCATGCATTTAAGACACTGCACATACCACTTCGGGTCGTCTTTTTTAGAGACAGGTTCCCCACACTGGGTGGAAGCAGTCAGGCAGCACAAGATGTCTGGCCCAGGACCAGGAGCTGCTGACAGCTCAGGCACTTCAGAGAACAAACACATCAAAAGCAAAGCTCACCTGGAGTAAGTCTCTGAAATGTTTGCTTTATCTCGGGGCTGAACTCAGGCTGGCTGCTCCTCCCGGGGAACTCTTTATTGTGTGCTTATTGAAGAGAGATCAGGGCGAATTAGGCTGGGAAGAATTAAGACCTTTCTTTGAAAGCAGTTTTCTGAACTAGTGGTTACACCACAAATGTTTTTTGATGAGCCAAAGGGGCTGGTGTAGTGTGGCTTCTTCTTTGACTAATTTCTGTCATTCTTTGTGGTACGTCGCTTCAAACACAATGTCTAGTTTTGCCTGATGGTGGAGGGAGAGTCACTCTACCCTGACAGGCCTGAGGGTACCTCTATGTTGGAGATACAGAGAAAGACCACGATGACAGAAAGGAAAGCATGGGAAGTGGAGCTAGGCTTCTGTTGTTCAGGACACACAGCCGTGAATGTGGGTCAGAACCCCCTGCTTAAAGCCCGAGTTGAAGAATCAATGGACATAAACAACAGAAATCAATAGAAGATGGGAAACTGTTTTAAAAAGTGGCTTTCCTAACATTGTGCTCTCCCCACAAAGGTAGCTTATAAAAATTCACTTCAGGTGGAATGAAAATCATTTAGTCCAAGGAATAAAAGGGCCACTTACTTTTCCTGAACAACAAAGAGAAACAAAGTAAAAACAACAACAACAACAAAAACCTGAAGAAAAGAAAGTTGACATTTATCATGAAAATCAAATAAGATGGGTACTGTCATTTTTTTTTTTTTTTAACAGATTACAAGTAACTCAGAGGTGAAGCAATATTCCATGTCACATGGCTACTAGATCTTAACCTGTTTTAGATTTTAAGTCTGTTGGCTATTAAATTCTATGCTAGCACTGAAGAAAAGTCATGAAGAGACATTATACACAAAAGAGGAACACACACACACCACACACACACACACACACACACACACACACACACACACATACACACCATATATTCATGAGAACTTAGGAAATATTAACCCTGATTAGCAGAACAGATAAATAAATGAGATTTAGTAAAGAAAAAAAAACATTATTAATAAGTCAGCAAACCTAAGGATGAATAAATAAGTTATATACTTTTCAATAATTACCCTAAATGTAAATAAATGGTCTTATCATGCAACTGTTTGACTGGATTAGCAAACAAGGTTCAACTATTGTTGTCTAAAAAAAGCACACTTCAGTAGCAAGGGCACACAGAAAATGAAAATAAAAGCACGGGAAAATTCCAAGAAAATAGAAGCTGGAAACAAGTAAGTACTAGTATCTGCCAAAATGGAGCTCAAGTCAAAATTAGTCAGAAGAAATAAAGGAAAGATATACATGTATATATATGTATATATAGAGTATGTATGTATATATAGAGTATATATGTATACACACACACACACATATATATATATAGAGAGAGAGAGAGAAAGAGAGAAGAGAAGAGAAGAGAAGAGAAGAGAAGAGAAGAGAGGAGAGGAGAGAAGAGGAGAGGTGGGAAGAGGAGAGGAGAGGAGAGGAGAGGAGAGGATATGAATGTCAGGAATTCTAAAGTAAGCCTAAATAAAAATTCTCAAGACTGCAAATTTTAACTAGATAATATGATTATTGACTTTTGCTCAATGACCTGTGATTATGTGGACCAGTTCTCAGAAAACGAATAACTGCAAAACACGGTAAAAAAGAAACAGAGTTCAAATGCTGCTGCAATTATTGAATGTATTTCTTAAAAGTAAAATCCCAGTGTTAGCTTATTTAATGAGTGTGGTGGTTTGAATGAGAATGGTCCCCATAGGCTTATATATTTGAAAGCTTGGTCATTGGGGAGTGGTGCTACTTGAGAGGCATTAGGAGGAGTGGCCTTGTGTGAGGAGGTGTGGCCTTGTTGGAGGAAGTATGTCACTAGGGCGGGCTTTGGGGTTTCAAAAGCCCAAGCTAGTCCCAGTGTCTCTTTCTCTCTCTCTTCCTGCTGCCTGCAGATCTGGATGTGGAATGCTCAGCTACTTTTCCAACACCATGTCTGCCTGTGTGCCACCATGCTCCCCGCCACGATGAAAATGGGTTAAATCTCTGAACTGTAAGTCTGCCCTGCTTTCTTTTATAAGAGTTGCCTTGGTCATGGTGTCTCTTCATACTAATAGAACTCTAAGACAATGAGTAAATAGAATAACACGTTTTTAAAAAACATTTATTTATTATTACTTAAGAATTTTATATGAATACTATATTTACATAGTTTCCACTCTTCGCTCTCCAATTCTTCCTATGCCTCCCACTTCACAAATTCTTTTTTTAATTATTACTATTATCTATATTTATATCTACAACTTGCTGAACATTTTCAGCATTTCTGATATGTGTATGTGTTTAGGAATGATCACTTGGAACTTGCAATCCTGCCTATGGGTTTGTCCCTTGAGAAGAGTGATGATTTTCCCACTTTTCAGCAGCCATTAATCACCTGTAGCTCTTCATCCAGGAGCAAATCTCTGTATTCTCTGTAAAATCTCTGCATTCACATTGAGACGTCAACTGGCATTCCTAATGTGCAGGCCTTGTTCAGGAATTAAGGTGCAGAATTGGCAAATGGAACCTCATAAAACTAAAAAGTTTTGCCTAGCAAATGAAACAGTCACAAAAGTGAAAAGGAAGCCCACAGAGTGAGATGGAATCGTTGTCAGCTACACATGTGGTAGAGGATTAATATCTAGAATATATGAGGAACTTAAAGAACAGACTCAATAAAAATAAAAATGGGCTGTGGATCTGAACAGAGAGTTCTCCAATGAAGAAACAGTCAAGTGGATACATCTATAAAACATTCCTGCATCTAAGGCTCAAGGAGCATTGTGGAAGAGGGGGCAGAAAGATTGTAAGAGTCAGAAGATCAGGTAGTTTGCTGTGAGACTGTGTCTTCTAGAAACGTCGGAAGCTACACCCATAAAGTGTCATCATGTCTATGAGTTGAGTAAGGACAACAACAGACATGTGAAATTCAATGGGATAAAGCCCATGAGGCCTCAACCCTGCACAAATACCCATAAGCAGCTAAGATATGCTGTGAGTGGAAGAAATAGTTTTCTGCAGGGAAGAGAACACCAGTTAATTATTCTGTACCAAATGGTTAGCCCTGAAAACATACATACTACTAACATGATTCAGACCTGAACAGGCTATATTTAGGAGCATATATGTATATATATATACACACAAATTGTCTTAGGGTTTTTATTGCTGTGAAAAGACAGCAAGACCATGGAAACTCTTACAAGAAAACATTTCATTGAGGTGGTGGCTCACTGTTTCAGAGGTTCAGTCAATTACCATCATGATGGGGAGCATGGCAGCATGCAGGGAGATGTGATGCTGGCTACATCTTGACCAGAAGGCAGCAGGAAGTCAACTGACTGTCATACTGAGTGAAGCTTGGGAAAAGAGACCTCAAAGCCTGTCCCCACAGTGACACACTTCTTTCAACAATACCCACAACTACTCCAACAAGGCCACACCTCTTGATAGTGCTACTCCCTTTGGGGGCCATTTTTCTTTCAAGCCACTACAATACATACATGTATACATACACACATATATATGTATACAGGCAATAACAATAACAAAAAACGAGGCTAGGAATTTGAAAGACAGAAAGAAATGGTGTATGGAAGAGTTTGGAGAGAGGAAAGGGAAGGAATAAATGATGTAATTATATTAGAATCTCAAAAACAGAAGATACAAAAATGGTTAAAAACCCAACTCTTAATGACATATCAATATCCATAGAGTAGTACATCAGCCAACCCTCATCAGAGAAGCTTCTTCGTGCAGTACAGAGTGATTAGCGCAGAGACGCACTCTGATCAAAGTACAGAGAATAGGAGACTGTGGGATGCCTAGCCCTAGAGGGACATCTATAACAAACCCTTTCCACTCAAGGGTCAGGGATCATGACAAAAGAGGGAGTGGAGTGATTGTAAGAGCCCAAGTGTTAGATGACATCAAGGGGAAGGTGTTTTCTGGACACAGCAAGGCAATTCTCTATATGAATTCTTGGCAGCTAGGGCGGCGTGCAAAAGATCTGCCCAGGCTAGACAAAATTCCATCATGGAGAAGGGAGGTTGACAAGAAATCCCACCCTGACCTAAGAAGCTATTGGCAATTGGTAGCTGATTGGAGAAAGAGAGTTAGTTTTCATGAACGGTGTAGCCCTGGATAGGTAGACTACTGCTGTGGGATGTTCTGTATGGCAAATGTATTGCTCTGATTGGTTAATAAATAAAACACTGATTGGCCAGTAGCCAGGCAGGAAGTATAGGCGGGACTAACAGAGAGGAGAATTGAGGGAACAGGAAGGCAGAGAGAGAGGCCTGCTAGCCGCCACCATGACAAGTGAGATGTAAGGTACTGGTAAGCCACGAGGCACGTGGCAACTTATAGATTAATAGAAATGGGTTAATTTAAGTTAAAAGAAGTAGATAACAAAAAGCCTGCCACGGCCATACAGTTTATAAGTAATATAAGCGTCTGAGTGTTTATTTTATAAGTGGGCTGTCAGACTGCCGGGGCTTGGCGGAACCGGAGAGAAAACTCTCTAGCTACAGACTCCCGTCTAGTGAAGGGTAAATATCAATTTATATTGACAGCATTAACTGTACTTCGTGGGTTAAAAGAATGGATGAGTAGGGAAGGGCAGATGCAGATCAGGGACAGGTAGAAAGAGGGATGAATATGATCAAAATGCATTATATAAAATTTTCCAAGACTAATAAAATGAGAAAAATATTAAACATTAAAACAAAAATTTAAAGGGCTAACGTTTTTTATTAAGATATTAATAAGTATTAACAATTAGGAAAATACAAATTCAAACTCCTTTAAGATTACTTTTTATCCAACAAGAATGACTGAGATGAAGAAAACAACCAGCGACCAATGCTAATGAAGAAGTGGAGAAGAAGGAATCTCATTCACTCTTGGTGGGAATCCAAACTGGGATAGACACTATGGAAATCAGTGTGGAGAATGTAAAAAAGCTAGAAATAGCTCTGCCATAAGACCCGACTATACCACTCCTTGCTTATGCCCAAGGGACTCAAATAACACTTTATCCAAGAGTTACACAGTTAGTTCATCGTGGAGCCATTAGAGCAAACACTATGATTAAACTCATTACTTTATATGCTAATGTAAGATATTAATTTAAAAATATCCCATGATTACAATCTCATGTTTCATAACTGACTTGGTCTTGATATGAAAACTGATAAAGATAAAAAAATGTTAAGACAATTTTAATGATTAAAATAAATGCACCTTTCTTATAGACTTACAATAAAAATCTAAAAGCATGTTAAAAAGATAATATATTATGGACAATTTAACTTTGCTCTTAGAAGGTAGTTCTGCTATTTTAAATGATCTCATTGATAACGTAAAAGTGTAAGAATCTACAGAGACAGAAAACATGCAAGGAGGCAAGCATGCACTGGTAGAACCAGAGATTGGCCTGATTTCCATCACCAGCCCATGAGCACAACGTTGACTAATGTCACCAGGTGGCAGCAAGAAGCCTGAGAAGATGTTCCATGCAGAGGCCTCAGGGGGATCACAGGCTCACCAATGATGGCAATCTTGTCCACACATCCAGACTGACCAAGAATAAAATGCTGTTGATTTTCAGCCATAAAAAGATCCATCCTGTTCCATTATTCCCCTTCCCCCTTCTATATCACTGCATTCTAGATCTTTTCCCTTGAAAGATCATCTCCTCCAACATGATCTGTTGCTAGTTACTGAACCTCTGTAGGTATTCCAAATGAAACACACCTATCTAAAGACCCAAAGCTAACAAACATAGGTGAGGGAATAGATCCTAAAGTGTTATAGGATCTTGTTGAACTGCTAGAACTTGATGAGTAAGTCCTTCTTGGTGAAGATACCACATACATCACTCATAGGATCTGGAGAAATTAAGCTGATTTCTTCACCTGGAAGCTTCATCCCTACTGGATAGTTTTCATAGTGCTGGTAGGTGCTATGAACATTATCAGCAGAGAAAGTAATCATTAGTCTTATCCACCTATGAACCCTATGAACAATGATAAGACTGGCTGGGGAAGACATGCCCACAGGGACAATAGTGCCATGAATAGTACAGGAGTAATTAACACATTCTTATTGGATATAAGGTCTACTCCACCAGATAGAAATAATACCTGGAACTATAAAATGGGGCCAAGAATATGACTATGTAGGTCATTAGGTCCTAGGAGAGAACCTAATCTTGTTCTGCTAAACAGACACAGTATTAAAATGACTCCTTATGACTTATCACTTAATCTATAGATTAGTGTGTCTCTCAACCCTCTTCAGAGAAACTTCTTATGGCAGTGGATGGTAAGTAACACCAATTCTCAGTGACCAGAGAATAAGAAACTGTTGAGTTATCAACCCTTAAATGAGAGATCCATTTGGCACTCTTCCCACCTGGCATCATAGATCTTCATGGAAGAGGGGGCAAGAAGATTGGAAGAGTCAGAGGCAGTTGACTGGAAGGAAGCAGTGTTGTTTTTATGTTCTTATATAACAGGGAAATTGCACATATGAACTTAAACAGTAATTGTGACAGCATGCCCAAAACCTGCAAAAGCTCAAGCCAAACAAAAATATCAGGATGGGAGACAGTACAAAATTCCACCAGAAGATGAAGAGATACTGGTATTTGATAGCTGCTAGAAAAGGGAGAGTCAGTTTTCTCTAATAGTGTTCCCCCTGGTAGGTCTACCACACTCCAGGGCAGAACCAACTTCCAAGAGTGATTTGGAAACTTTAGTTGGATTTGATGGGTTTTTTTAAAAAAAGAAGAAACAAAAAAACCCTTGAATGTCAGTGGATAGAGAGGGAAGGCAGATTTGGGAAAAGTTGGCGGAAGGGGTGATGTTATGGAATATTACTTTAACTATGTAAACATTTGTTTATGCTGCATTTGTTTAATTATGTAAGCATGTGTTACTGTTTTATCTTGCCTGCCTAAGGCACCTCATTGATCTAATAAAAAGCTTATCAGCCAATAGCTAGACAGAACAGGGATAGGAGGGACTGGTGGCCAGAAAGAATAAGTAGGAGGAGAAATTTAGGCTCAAGAGAGAAGAGAAGAGAGAAGGAGAGAGAGATGCCTGGGACTAGCAAGCCAGGCAGCCACCAGCCAACCAGACACAGAGTAGAGCACACAGAAGTAAAGAAAAGTAAAAAGTCCTGAGGCAAAATGTAGATGAAGAGAAACAGGTTAAATTAAGTTATAAGAGCTAGTGGGACAAGCGTAAGATAAGGCATTCATAACTAATAATAAGTCTCTGTGTCATGATTTGGGGGCTGGCAGTCCATGAAAGCCTGCTACAGGGTGAATATGATCAAAACACACTACGTGAAATTCTCAAAGAATTAATAAAATATCATTTTAAAAGGGCCAAAGATCATACTGTCATCTTAATACATGTAGAAAACCATATGATTAAAATCAACATCACTTATTCATGTTAATACCAAGCTTATAATATGAACCAATTTCTTTAACCTCATAAAGAATGCTTATGAGCATTGTTCTGGATGGAAAGCTGTAAAAAGCTTTCTATTAAATTCGAGGAAAAGACACAGATGTCTATTTTCAACACTCCACTGTTTTTAGCATTGCCTTGGGTGTTATAGTCAGTGCAATAAAACTAAAGAAATAAAAGTATAAGGGTTGGAAAGAAAGAAAATCAAACTGTCATTCTTTGAACATGACTTGGCTGTATATAAAATAACTACAAAGCTATACAAACAAATACCTAGAAGTGGTTGAACTTAAAAAGCTATTTAACTATTTGAAAAAATAGAATGTATATAGAAAGGAATATACATTTATAAAGTCTATTTTAAAGAAAAAAAGCACTATTTATATTGGAAGTACACAATGTGAAGTGCTTCAGGACTCATCTTAGTCCATTTGGGGTGCTATAACAAAATACCATGCAATTCATAAACATTGGATGTTTATTTCTCACAAGGCTGAGACTGAAATGTCCAAGATCCCATGACCAGCCAGGCCTTCTAGGAAGGGATTTCTCTTTCCTTGCTGTATGGTGCCTTTTCACTGTGTTCTCAGAGGGAGCAAAGTGAACTTGCAGGAGCCTCCTTCACAAGGGTGCTAATCCCAATGATCAGAGAGGAGTCCTTATGACCTCATCACTTCCCAAAGTCCCAAACTCTTGATACTACTACACTGGATTTTACACTCCAACATATACATTTTGGGGATATCAACAAGCAGACCTTAGTAGTAATTAATAACAGGTATCTTCAAGCCTTCTGCCCAGAAAAGTATAAACATTACAGAATTGCATTGAAAATGACTTTAACATAAACATGGGACAAAACAGGATGAGACAGAAGAGATTGAGAACTGGGTCATGCTTGGACACTGCTGTCATTGGCCAGTCTTATTTATTTCTCATTTCTCACAGTAAAAAGGAATGTGTTTGGACCTATTACCCCATCCAACAACTGGAAACTTACAATAAGGTACTATAGTCAGTTCATAAATGCATGAGCCGTTTTAAAACAGTTTATTGGTAGTAAGTTCTGCTGTTATTATATGTTTATCAGTCTTTGTCTCCTCTTCGTGGAACAGGATCTGGCAATAGTTTTCTTTCACAGACTTTCTTTTCCCAAGATCCTATTCTGATCATCAACTAGAAATTACCACCAGCCCCTACCATGACGAAGGAGTGAATCCATGACTAAAGTCCATTCAGGCAGGTTCTATTTCACAAGAATTTGAAGCTGGGAGGCATACTCTAAGGAAAGAAATCTGACTTGGTGGCAAGATTCCAGATATCCATCATATTTCCCGTAAACGAGAACTTTGGTTCTGCAGGGTCCCAATGTTCTGTGACCACAGTGTTCTGTTCTTTCTCATACTCTGTGAAAAGTCAGTATCTTTCCAGTGCTGAGTTCTTTTCCTTAAGTTAGCCAGGATCAAGTTCAATTGTTTGCTATCAAGAGTCATAGCGATGACTGTCTCAAAGGAATTCAGTTGTCTAAATGATTAATGATGTAGCTTTATATAGACTTGTGAATATCTGAAGTCTAATTCTAGACTCACAAAATAGATGTACTATACTAACAAGATAATATCCACCCTAAGGAAATCTCCATGATACTGAAAAAGTATTTCAGTAATTTGTTCAACGTGAATCAATGAACACATCTTCAATTTTCTTTGGAAAAAATATCAATAAAGACCATGAAAGAGGTGAGAAAAATATACCCATGGTGTTTGCAAAAGAAACACTACTCATTTATGCCATATCATTCCATTCTACTTCTCAGAGAGACATATTTTATGGATCCTCAGGCTCATTGAGTCCCATATGTAACAGGTATTTTTTCTTTCTACAGGAAACAGATGGGAATAACAGACTGCTGCATTGTCTGCCACACTGAAACATGGTTCCATCTTTCCACAGATAGACTGCCTGCCTACAGCAAGGGAGGAGACCACGTCATAACTCAAGTTTATGTTTAGGAAACTTTATTTAGAAATCATTCTTGCTTGCATTCCTTTATAAAGCAATTGAGGTCCAACATGAAGAAGATAAGCATGGCAGCTAGATGTAATGCAATTTTTGTCGGGAGCAAAATAGTGAATGGTGAAAAAAGCATGTGCTCTTTTCAAAGGGTCACCTACTATTCCCTACAGGTCCAACTGGAAAGAAGACTTATTTCTATCCTCATTGCCAAGTACAGTACAGTATCCATGAAGTCTTGGAAAGACTAGATAATGTAGAAAGTTGACAAAGCTATATTTGACATATGTGAATAAATAAGTGATGACGGAGCCTCTCTATTGCTACCCATTCTAATGAGCACTTTTAATCATTAAGTCACTGAACCAATGAAAGATGTCCTTATTTTATCAATATCCTTCATAATATTTTAAGGGCTGTCACTAAAAGTTTGTCTTAAGATCTAGAAATACCTACTGCATTCGTGATTGCACTCACTTTTAAGCATATTTTAAAAAAGAAATCTAGGGTTTTTTTTTTTTGACTTGGAATTCAACTATTGAGGCATTTTTATCATGCATATCACAAGCAATAATGGGCAATTTTTGTTAGTTTTTTTTAGTTTTTCACATTTCCAGAATTTCTTACATCCTTAATAAAATTGGATTGATGAATGAAATGATTGGGTATAATTTTTAATTTTTCTCAGAAATTAACTATGTAACTTAAAGTATCTTGATACTTGTAACCAGTTCCAAAACTGAACTCCATCATTAATGCTTGGCTTATCCTATATGGGGGGAAAATTCATTTCAAGGAAAAGAAATCAAATTTAGATTTTTTTTCCTTTTTGAACTGTATTAGTATTTTACTACTGGCCAAGAGTGCTGAACTTACTTATTAGAATATAATTTTAAAAATATTTTGAAACACATTTCTAGCAAATCCTCCAGTGCTAACTTTTTCATCCTGTGTCCTCATGATTATAGTGTCTGGTCATATGCCACCCAGGGAATAGGAAAGAGTCAAGAATGTATTTTTTAGTACCTCACATAAAATCCTTACATGAGCTTGCTCTTTTTACAGAGTTTTCATTGCAGGTTTATTTATAGAAGGAAATGTGGTGCTTTTCCTTCCTTCCTGGTGATTTCGAGGGAGAGCAGTCAGGAGACAAGCTCATTTCCCTTTTTAAACCACACATCTGTGAAAACAACAGAGAAAGCAGACCTTATGTGTTTATGTATAGATGCATGTGATCTCTGAAGCGAATCTCATTTAATTACAGGTTTAGTTAAAGGTGTATGTTCACGCATCTGTCTATTATCTATCTGTCATCTCTCTCTCCACATATGTCCATTTATGTGAAATGAAGTTTAGCTGAGCTGTAAAGCATTATTATTATTATTATTATTATTATTATTATTATTATTTGATAATTCCTATGTGGAAATCTTAACTACTGGTCTGATAGTGCCAAACATGGATGTCTTTGGGGAAAATGATTAGATCACGAGAGTATATCTGCCACAAGCAGTATTAGGATCCTTATAAAAGAGGTCCCTTCTCTCATATGAGGCTAGATCTGGTGCCTTGATACCAGACTTCTCCAAATATAGAACACAAAGGAGAAATTTTTGTTCTTTATAAACTCTCCAGTTTGTGGTGTTTTGTTATAGAATGAATAACCGAGAAATTTACCAAAAAAAAAAAAAAAACCCTTGGGGGCATAAGAGTCAGGGTAGATTATTTTCTATTTCTCATCCACATTAATGAGAAAACAAGACAAGTAAATGGGAATTAGAGAAGGATCTTGGCAGCTATGGATTGGGCTGTCCTGTATATCTCATTTGGTCCCTTTTAGATGAAGGGCATGGGTGGATACTTCCTTAGACAATTGGATTTTCAAGGGATCGCATTAGAATATTTGCTTTGTGACCTACCTCTTCCTCCAAGTATAGTTTGTGTGACACAGTGTACTGAATCACCCCGACAGCCGGCTGGGCCAGCCTATGCTAACTGAGTGTAGGGTTGTATTTCTTACATAATGGGGCTCCCAGAGACTGTCTAGACAAAGGGAAAGGTGTGAGCGAGCATTAGGAAGGAAGGTCACAGAGAAACAACTGGGATTCTGTCGGAAAGACCAAATGAAGTGAAACTGGATGTCAGCTGAAGAAACCCAATTGAGCCTTTCCAGTGCTCAGAACCATAACTGTTGGAACATTAAGACAAATGTCCGTAATGGATTGTGTGTGGGAAGTAGTCTGCTGCTGAAAACCTTCCACGGGCTCAGGACAGTGCCGTGGAAGAAGTGCCACTAGACACCGTCAGACCCTGAAGGACCCAAGAGCTACTCCACTCTCTCCCCTTAAAACACCCCAGAGTTGTAGAAGATTACAGGTAGAGACACAGAGAAGAAAATGATTATGTTTTATTTCCTTGTTTGTTGGTGCTCCTCCTGGGATAGGGCCATACTGGGAAAAACATAAGGTCACCCTCAAATGCCTTAGCGAGCTTTGAGTGTTACATTAGGAGTGGGCAGTCAATTATAGAACTGAACTCATGACTTGCAACACGGAGTACAGGAGATTGAATTGCTTTTAAAGCGCATGCATGTCCTCAGACCATACGCAAGTGACGACGGCTAAGCATGTGGCTCAAGGAAAAGTTAGGAACGTATTTAAAACCTTATGAAAGCGTATTGCAGTTTATTTATTTGATTTGATTTTCGTATTTGTGCAGTTCTGGAGTGAAAATCTTGCAGATGATGACATTATATTGCAGGGTGAACGGTTGAAACCAGCGTCTAGAGTTACCACCCAAGTCACAAACAGGCTTAGATATGTGTTCCTGGGAAGGATGAGGCTATTATTTGGAAGAAGCGTGATTAAAAAAAGTACACTCCTTTAATCCCAGCACCCAGGAGTCAGAGGCAGGTGGAACTCCGTGAGTTCGAGGCCAGCCTGGTCTACAGAGGGCGGTCCAGGACAGTTGGGCTGTTACACAGAGCCATCCTGTCTAGAAAAACCAAGAAAAGGGCAAATGAATAAATGAATGAATGAATAAATAAATAAATACACTTGTGTCATGCCTTGTCTCTAAATGATGTTTACTACCAAAGAAAAATATCAAGAAGGGCTGGATTTTGTGAATTATTTTGGTAAGTTTTAATATCTGCTCTTACTAGTAAGTTTTAGTAATGCAATATATTTATGAATGTCTCATTCTGTCTCCTAGTTACTAAGAGAACATTGCTGTCCATGCTTAGCTCATTCCTTCTTTGTGTAGACACACTGAAGTGACTTTCAAGGCTACATTTTAAGAAAGCCTTTTTCAAGTGACAACTGTTTCCTTTCATTGTGCCCTTGTTTTATACATTTCTCTTCTCCATTTAACTACTTGTGCTTTGAACAGTGCCTTTGATTTTGTTGAAAACTTTTTACTTAGAGATGCTGTGCACTTTATTACTTTGAATTAACATACTTGAAAGCTCTCCAGAGAAGGGCTTGAATTTTATTTATTTAAATTTCATTGTAGGATCATTGCCTCTGCTTCTCATGAGCCACTTAATTTAACGGCATATTGGCTTTGAGCAGAGACCAGTCAGGGATGTGGTGGGAGGGGGTACAGCAGACAAGGAAGACCTGTGTTTTGGAAGAACCTGTGGAAAATGAAGAATAAACAAAATAGAATTTTCTTCTAATAATAAGGAATTAATGAAACAGAAGACACAATGAGGCTCTAAGAGGGTCACATCTACCAATACTTTTTGCTATATTTCTGCTCTTATAAAAAATATGTTTTCTCTCCTTTTGATCTGAAAGTTTTCAAATTAATTTTTGTGAATTAAATTTGTTTTTTTTGTCAATTTCATATAATAATTCACATTGAGTACTTTTTTTTGTTTTTGTTTTTGTTTTTTGAGACAGGGTTTCTCTCTGTGTGTAGCTTTGCACCTTTCCTGGATCTCGCTCTGTAGATCAGGCTGGCCTCGAACTCACATAGGTTCACCTGCCTCTGCCTCCTGAGTACTGGGATTAAAGGAGTGCACCACCACCGCCCGAGACATTGAGTACTCTTATTCCTAACTTCTTTTAACTGCCTTTAACCTCTATTTTCCCTAAAAATCTCTTTCTCACATTTCTTTCTGTTCGCTTTGTTTTGATCTGAAGTTTCACAACAGAAAGATTAACATTTAAGATGTTACTGAGTGAGGGAGATGACTCAGTGGGTGTGATGGTTAATCTTGCTAGTCAACGTGACTATATGTGGGATCAACTAAATGCAAAATGCTGGGCACACCTGTTTGGAATTTTCTTATTCTGATTATTTGCAGTATGAAGACCCATCCTAAGTCTAGGCTACACCTTCTAGTGACAGTCCACATAATGACCTGGAAGAGGCATCTTTGCTTTTGGATGCCTACCCTTACTCTTGCTGGCAAATTTGTCTACCCTGTTTCTGAGGCAGGGATTAAATCCAACTTCTTCAGACTGCCAATGTAGATTGCAAAGAAGGAGCTCTCCAGGAGTCCTCCCAGATTCTGGCACCAGTCTGGGAGCTCAGAGACATCCAGCATCACAGACCGATGAATAACCACTGAATTCTTGGCCTTTCTATCATGAGGCAGTCATTGTTGACTCTCCAGACTGTAGCCCATAGTTGAGGCTAATAAATCCATGTTTGATATCAATTTTATCAGTTCTGTTCCTTTAGAGAACCCTGACTAATTCAGTGGGTTCAGTACATGCTGTGGGAGGCAGAGACAAGAGGATACCCATAGGAACTGCTACAGGGTTGGAGCTCACTGGGCAGTGGTTCTAGCCAGTTGATGAGTTTCAGGTTCAGTGAGAGTGGTAGAGGAGAGTGGTAGAGGAAGACACCCAATGTCAACCTGTGGACTCTGCACACTCATGCGTAAGTGCATGCACTTGCATACATGTGTACGCAAATGCATGTACCATACACATGCACACAAAATGCTACTGACAGAATAGCATTAGAGGAAAAAAGTCACAGATGGCTATTAGGTCATTGATCTAAGAGATAAATCTTAGATTTTATGAAATAATGACTGATGCAGACAAACCAGTGAATAAGTTACACATAAGATCACTGACAGTCATTTCTACCATTGGTTACTTGTCTTTCTTGGTGGCTTATTTTTTTTTTTTGGCTCTAGAAAATAATCCTATCTCCCCTTTTTTGTTTTTTTTTCTTTCTAAATGTATCTTTATTTGTGTGTGTGTGTGTGTGTGTGTGTGTGTGTGTGTGTGTGTGTGTACATATACATGCACTTGTGTGTGTGCCAACAGAGGCCAAAAGAAGGTCTAGGTTCCTTGTGAACTGAAGTTACATTCAGTTATGAGTCATTAGCATGGGTGGTCTGGTCATTTGATTAGCACTAAATGTTCTTAACCACAGAGCTATATCCTACTTTTCTCTATCTTTTTTTCTCTGTCTGTCTATCTGTCTGTCTCTCTGTGTGTGTGTATGTGGGGTGTGTGTGTGTGTGTGTGTGTGTGTGTGTGTGTGTGTGTGTGTGTG
>CABHPQ010173001.1:46180-82899 GCA_902168405.1 Peromyscus aztecus
CCTTCCTTCCTTCCTTCCTTCCTTCCTTCCTTCCTTCCTTCCTTCCTCCCTTCTTCATTCCTTCCCTCCCTCCCTCCCTTCCTTTCTTCTATTTGCATTTTCCATGTCTACATCACAATGAGAAAAGAGAGAGGAAACTGACACTCATACACTTCATTTATGCACTAGGAATTGTGAGAAACATTTTACATATCATTCAATGTTTGCAAAAGTTTGTGGAACACATAGTTATATTTGTTTTCCAGACGATGAAGCACAGACATAACTTGCCAAAGATAATAGAGCTAGTAAATGACAACTCTGTTAGTATTCTTTTCATTGTGCCCTAGCTATTTCCAAAAAGCAATTGGTAATCATAATTTTGAACATGAAATACTGAAATTATCAAAGAAAGCGTACATAATTTTTAGCATGGTGTACTTTAGTTTTCAAAGAACAGCAATAACTTTTTAAAAGTTGGTTGACTTTGATTTATTCCCACTTGGCTATGATTTATTTCTGGTTCTGGGTTTCTCTCTTTAGGAAGAAAACATAGACCATACTTACAGATCTCATACTTGAAGAAATACCCTCACTTTTCTGTGTTTTCAGTCTTTGTTTAAGGACGTGGTGCTCTCTGTCTTTCTCCAGAGTCCACAAATCCCTGACTTCTACCTACTCAGGCCTAGCACTGGGAGGTCATTCTATGGAGACAGGCATCTATCTACTGATTTATTTTCTCCTATTGACCAAAGTTTTTTACTCTCAGTACACAAGCCAAGTTTATCAAACATACTTTTGCTTCCAGGAGGAACTTTTAAACCATATCTCTGTGTCACAATTATTATTAATTAGCTGAATTCCTAAGTGTCATCTTATGAACAGTTGTGACTATTTAATAGAATGTGAAGTCAGTACATTAGTATTGAATAGGAAACAATTGAATTAAATATTGTAGAGGAGTTGTCATGCAAAGCAAAGAAATAATAAAACTCGTGTACAATAGACTCACTCACGTGTGTGTTGTGTGTGGTACATACAAAAGAGTGTATGTATGTCTGCACCTTTGCGTATGCCCACGGAATCCAGGAAAGGACGTCAGCTATCTTCTTCTACTGATTTCTACCTTATTCCTTTGAGAGAGGATCTCTCACTGAACTGCAAGCTCATTTATTCAGCTAGGTTGGCTAGTCCACAAACTATCATGATCCACTTGTCTCTGTCACAGAACGCTATAGTTAAGAGGCATGTCTAGATTCTGAAGTTCTGGGGATTCAAATCTGGTCTTCATATTTGTTTGGCTACCTCTATTAACCAATGAGCAATATTCTCAGCTCCAAAACTACTTTTAAAATAAGATCTCTAGATTTCACATCAGATGAAATGACTCAGTACCACCAATGCTTGGTAGGAAGATTCTGTTTTGCAATGGCTTCCCTTTGGACTTCCATAGCAGAAGATGTGCTATTTGGGAAAAAACTTGGAAAGCAATGCAAAACCTTCCTCCTGGTCTGAGCACTGAGTAAAGAAGGTGAGTAGTGATACAATTGAGTAGTGATATATTGTTTGAAAGTTGAGGAGCCAGCAGACTGAGATGAGTCCAAGAGGCAGAAGGGAGCCATTTGATTTGTGTCTCAGAAAGTTGTGATTATAAGGGAGAGTAATAGTTGAGGCATGAGATTGTGAGGTGATTGTGTTTGATCCAGACGAGGAACATGATAATTTCCTTGATTAAATCAGTGCTAGTGGAAATGGGAGTATTGGTTAAACTACGGTGTCGGTGGCATATTTGGTAAGTCACAGGGGCTGAATTTAATGATAGTTAAGAAGGATGAGAAAACAGGAGGAATATATGACATTCCTAAACACTAGCCCAGGGCAATGATTTTTAAACTGTTAAAATTTAATAATGATCTGGACTGAAGTTACATATGTAACACCATTAGGTAGTGTTGAAACTTTGTTCTCTGAATTAGAGTGGGAGAATTTGTAGCCTCCTATATTCCATGTGTTTAATTTGTGATTATTTCAAAAGGTATTCTGTCATTTTAAGCATACCTGAATCAACCTAGGACTACTGTTTCTTAAAGACCCCCCCCCATTTCTAAGCTTAGTCTCTTAGAGCACAGCTTCGGTTCTCTTGGTTTTACTGAATGCAAAGTATTGGCTAGCATCCACAGCATGGGTCATGTCATTCTGAGCCATTCAAAGGTCCATTCATTCACAGACTACTAGTGATTACCTCTAAAAGCTGTATTACAGAAGGCAATGAAGGTTGCCTTAAAGTCTTCAATTATTAAATGTTGGGAAATGTTTCAGGCAACCCCCTTCTTCTACTAAGTAATTTGTGCAGAATACAAACATGTGTCACTACTCAAAAATTTCATATTCTGGACATAGACTCTAACGGCTCTGATGGGGCCAAGAGGTGAGTATTTGTTCTCCTAGCCAGTCACCCCCCAGCCTCTATGCTTTAGGCCCAGGGGCACAACCCATCCTCCCCCCCCCCCGACTCATTACAGCCCCAGGTGCAGGCCAGCAAGCAGGACTCCTGCAGGCAGGCCTGATTACCAACCCCCGACTGGACCCTGTAACCTACCAAGCCTCAATCCACTGCCCAAACCCACCCATACCCCGAGACTGCAACTGCTTCCTGAGACACAGACTCCTTCAGCTCTGATTGGACCAAGGGCTCCAATTAGATCAAGAGTGGCTCCCTGAAACGTGGATACTATTTGCACCAATTAGAGGAAGAGATGGGTAGATGCCAGTGCCAGAATACATTCAACAACATAAAGAGTAATATGCCACCACCAGAACCTAGTGATTCTGTATCAGCAAGACCTGAACATTCCGACATAGAAGAAACAGAAGAAAATGACCTTAAAAACGACTTTAAGAAGATAATAGAGGCCTTTAAAAAGGAAATGGAAAAATTCTCTTAAAGAAATTGAGGAAAAGACAAGCAAAAAATTGGAAGAAATCAATAAATTCTTTCAAGAAAGTCAAGGAAACCAAGAAAAAGCAATCAAGCAGGTGAATGAAACAGTTCAAGACTTGAAAACTGAAAAAGAGGCAATACAGAAGGCACAAAGAGAGGGAATGCTGAAAATGGAAAATCTGAGTAAATGAACAGGAAGTACAGATGCAAGCATAACCAACAGAATACAAGAGATGGAAGAATCTCTGGTGTTGAAGATTCAATAGAAGAAATAGATTTATCAGTCAAAGAAAACACTAAAGGCAACAAAATCATAACACAAAATGTCTAGGAAACCTAAGAATAATAGGGATAGAAGAAGGAGAAGACTATCAGCTCAAAGGCACAGAGAATTTATTCAACAAAATCATGGAAGAAATCTTTTCCAACCTAAGGAAGGAAATGTCTATGAAGATACAAGAAGCTTACAGAACACCAAATAGACTGGACCCTCCAAAAGAGACCCCTTGCCACATAATAACCATCCCACTAAACATACAGAATAAAGAAAAAATATTAAGAGTTGCAAAGGAAAAAGACCAAGTAACATATAAAGACAAACCCATCAGAACAACACCTGACTTCTTAATGGAGACTCTGAAAGCCAAAAGTTCTTGTCCAGACTTTATGTAGACACTAAGAGACCGTGAATGCCAACCCAGAGTATTATACCCAGCAAAACTCTCAGTCATCATAGATGGAGTAAACAAGATATTCCATGATAAAACCAAATTTAAACAATACCTATCCATAAATCCAGCCCTACAGAAAGCACTAGAAGGAAAAATCCAACATAAGGAAGTTAGATGCACTCATGAAAACACAGGAAATAGGTAATGCCACACCAACAAATCCCAAAGAAGGAAAACACACATTACCACCAAAATATAACAGGAATTTACAATCCCTGGTCATTAATATCCCTTAATATCAGTGAACTCAATTTGCCTATAAAAAGACACAGGTTATCAGAATGGATATGAAAACAGGATCCATCCTTTTGCTATATATAAGAAACACACCTCAACATCAAAGACAGACACTACCTCAGAGTAAAGGGCTGGGAAAAGTCTTTTCAGTCAAATGGACTTAAGAACCAAGCTGGTGTAGCTATCCTAATATCTAACAAAATAGACTTCAAACTAAAATTAATCTAAAGAGATCAAGAAGGATGCTACATATTCATCATAGGAAAAATCCAACAAGATGACGTCTCAATTCTGAACATTTATGCCCCCAATACAAGGGCACCTACATATGTAAAAGAAACATTACTAAAGCTTAAATTGCACATTAAACCCACACACTAATAGTGGGAGATTTCAACTCCCTACTCTCCTCATCAATGGACAGATCTGTCAGACAGAAACTTAACAGAAAAATAAGGGAACTAACAGATATTATGACTCAAATGGACTTAATAGACATCTACAGAACATTTCACCCAAACACAAGACAATATACCTTCTTCTCAGTACCCCATGGAACCTTCTCTAAAATTGATCACATACTTGGTCACAAAGCAAATATCAACAGATATAAAAAAATTGGAATAACCTCCTGTATTTTACTGGACCACCATGGTTTAAAGTCAGAATTCAACAACAACACAAATTACAGAGAACCTGCAAACTTGTGGAAACTGAATAATGCTCAATGGAATCACCACTGGATCAAGGAAGAGATAAAGAAAGAAATTAAAGATTTCCTAGAATTCAATGAAAATGAATGTATAACATAGCCAAACTTACGTGACACTATGAAAGCAGTACTAAGAGGAAAGTCATAGCTCTAAATGTCTACATAAAGAAATTGGAGAAATCTCACACTAGCGACTTAACAGCACACCTGAAAGCTCTAGAAGAAAAAGAAGCAAACTCACCCAGGAGGAGTAGATGCCAGGAAATAAACAAATTGAGGGCTGAAATCAATAAAATAGAAACAAAGAGAACAGTACAAAGAACCAATGAAACAAAGAGTTGGTTCTTTGAGAAAACCAACAAGATAGACAAACCCTTATCCAAACTAACCAATAGGCAGAGAGAGAATACCCAAATTAACAAAATCAGAAATGAAAAGGAGACTGAACAACAGACACTGAGAAAATCCAGAGAATCATCAGGTCATACTTCAAAACCTGTACTCCACAATATTGGAAAATCTGAAAGAAACGGACAATTTTCTGGCTAGATACCATATACCCAAATTAAATCAAGACCAGATAAGTAATTTAAATAGACCTATAACTCCTATTGAAATAGAATCAGTCATTAAAAGTCTCCCAAACCAAAAAAAAAATGCCCAGGACCAGATAGTTTCAGTACAAAATTCTATCAGATTTTCAAAGAGCTAGTACCAATACCCTTCAAATTTTCCCACACAATAGAAACAGAAGGAACATTTCCAAACTCTTTCTATGAGGCTATAGTTACCCTGATACCCAAACCACACAAAGATGCAACAATGAAAGAGAATTACAGACCATTCTCACTCATTAACATTGATGCAAAAATACTCAATAAAATACTGGCAAACCAAATCCAAGAACACATCAAAATAATCATCCACCATGATCAAGAAGGCTTTATCCCAGAGATGCAGTGATCATTCAACATATGAAAATCTATCAATGCATTCCAGCATATAAACAAACTGAAAGAAAAAAAACACATGACCATCTCATTAGATGCTGAAAAAGCCTTTGACAAAATCCAACACCCCTTTGTAATAAAGATCTTGGAGAGATCAGGAATATAAGAAACATACCTAGATATAATAAAGGCAATTTACAGCAAGCCAACAATCAACATCAAATTAAATGGAGAGAAACTCAAAACAATTGCACTAAAATCAAGGACAAGACAAGGTTGTCCCCTCTCCCCATATCTATTCAATATAATACTCGAAGTTCTAGCTAGAACAATAAGACAGCAAAAGACATCAAGTGGATACACATTGGAAAGGAAGAATTAAAACTTTCACTATTTGCAGTCTACATAAGTGACTTCAAAAATTCTACCAGGGAACTCCTACAACTGATAAACACCTCCAGTAATGTGGCAGGATACAAGATAAACCCAAAAAATCAGTAGCCCTCCTATACACAGATGATAATTTGCCTGAGAAAGAAATCAGAGAAACATCACCCTTTACAATAGCCACAAATAATATAAAATATGTTGGGGTAACTCTAACCAAACAAGTGAAAGACCTGTATGACAAGAACTTTAAGTACTTGAAGAAAGAAATTGAAGAAGATATCAGAAAATGGAAATATCTCTCATGCTTATGGATAGGCAGAACCAACATAATAAAAATGGCAATCTTACCAAAAGCAATCTACAGATTCAGTGCAATACCCATCAAAATCCCAACACAATTCTTTACAGATCATGAAAGAACAATACTCAGCTTCATTTGGAAAAACAGAAAACCTGGGATATATAAAACAATCCTTTACAATAACAAAAAGCAACTTCTGGAGGCATCACCATCCCTGACCTCAAGCTGTACTATAGAGCTATAGTAATAGAATCAGCCTGATATTGGCATAAAAACCAACATGTGGACCAATGGAATCAAATTGAAGATCCTGACTTAATTCACACACCAATGAATGCCTGATTTCCTACAAAGAAGCCAAAACTGTACAATGGAAAAAGAAAGCATCTTCCACAAATGGTGCTGGTATAATTGGCTGTCAACATGTAGAAGATTGCAAATAGATATCTATCATATCATATCTATCTATCTATCTATCTATCTATCTATCTATCTATCTATCTATCTATCTATCTATGATCTAGCTATCTATCACCATGCACATATCTATCACCATGCACAAAACTCAAATCCAAGTGGATCCAAGACCTCAAAATAAATCCTGCTATACCAGTAGCACAGACACTGAGAGCAACAAGTAATAAACAGGACATTCTGAAACTGAGAAGCCTCTGTAAGGCAAAGGACACAGTAAATAAGACAAAATGACAGTCTACAGAATGGGAAAAGATCTTCACTAGCCCCACATCTGAAAGCGGGCTGATCTCCAAAATATATAAAGAACTCAAGAAACTAGACAGCAAAATACCAAACAAGCAAAGGATAATCAGACTACAACTCACAACTCCTGAGAAACTAGGAAACAAGGAGGATACTAAAGGGAACATATGGATCACCTTGGGAAGGGGAAACAGAGGAGATTTCCATGAGTAAACTCGGGATGAGGAGGTGCAATAGAGGGGAGGGGGTGGGGGATGAGAACATGAGGGAACAGGATGGTTGAGCTGGGGGAGGGATGGAGTGGGAGAGCAATGAAAGAGGTATCTTGATAGAGGGAGACATTATGGAGTAAGGGAGAAACCTGATGCTAGGGAAATTCCCAGGAATCCCCAAGGATTACCCCAGATTAGACTACTAGCAATAGTGGTGAGGGTGTCTGAACTGGCCTACCCTGGTAATCAGATTGGTGAATACCCTAACTGTCATCATAGAGCCTTCATCCAGTAACTGATGGAAGCAGATGCAGAGATCCATGGCTGGGCACCAGGCTGAGCTCTGGGAGTCCAGTCAAAGAGATAGAAGAGGGACTATATGAGCAAGGAGGCATCAAGATCATGATGGGAAAATCTACAGGGACAATTGAACAAAGCTCATAGGAACTCATGAACTGTAGACAGACAGCTGTAGAACCTGTATGTGCCCGACTAGACCCTGTGCATACGGGAGAAAATTGTGTAGCTGGGTCTGTTTGAGGGGCCCCTGGCAGTGTGATCAGGATCTAATTCTGATGCATGAGCTGGCTTTCTGGATCCCATTACCTATGGTCAGACATCTTGCTCATACTTGAGGTGGGCAGGGGCGGGGGAGAAAAGGGGGAGGGGAGGAGGGGGTTTGGGCCCTGCCTCAACTAAATTTACCAGGCTTTGCTGTGCCCCCATGGGAGAACTCACCCTTTTGGAGGAGGGGATGAGGGGTGGGTCTGGGGGGCTAGGTGGGGGTGGGGGGAGCGGGAGGAGGGTTGAGAGGGGGATCTGTGGTTGGTATGTAAGATAATAATTTTTTTAAATAAATAAAATTTTCATATTCTGACTTGTTTTATGTGTACCTCTTAGTACAGAACAGTAGTTGTCTGGGGTAAGGACTTGTATTACCTGTAGGTTATCTCTACATATTCCAAGCATTTGTCAATAAACAGATGTTATTTTTATTTTGAAAGCAAAATCCAAACAGACAAACTCCCCAGATGGTTGAGTATGAAATAGGTATGTCAGTACTGTATTATAAGAAAATATTTATATTCATGCTTTTACTGATTAATGTACTTTTTACCTTCTTTAAAAATGTTAACAGCTTATTTTTCTTCTTATTATTTTGTGCATAAACACACCTGAACTTTATTTCTTTATTTCTTTATTTATTTTTGTTTCTGTTTTTAATTAAAATTTTCACTTTTGAGAACTTCATATGTGATTTATTTACATTATTTGCACCTCCCCCATCTCTTACTCCAATTACCCCTGTGTTTCCTCAACTCCCTCAATTACATTATTCAGGACCTTCTTTCTTTTTTTTGCTTTGCATTTTTCCCTCGTGATAAAAATAGATTTTTTTCCTCACATAACATATCCTGATTATAGTTTGCCCTCTCTCTACTCCTCTCAGTTCCTCCCACCTCCCCTCTTCCCCCGATCTACCCCCTTTCTGGTTCATATTAGAAAACAAACCGGCTTCTACGGGATGATAATATAATGCAATATAGTAATATATGTGATACAACAAGAACTAACACATCGGTATTGGACAAGACAAATAAGGAGAAGGAAAAGAGCCCGAGAGAAGGCACAAGAAACAGAGACCCACTCGTCCACACACTCAGGAATCCCAGAAAAACAGTAAACTTGAACTGTAATACGTATACAAAGGATCTATGGGGTAAAAGAGAATATAAAATAAATTAAAAATAAGCCATTTTAAGATATGGAACCTCTAAAGATGCCACTGAGTTCCTTTTCTGTTGATCATCTACTGCTGAACATTCAGCTTTGTCTTAAGAGTAGTTTGTTTCTCTTGTGAGAGTCCCTGGGAGGAAACTGAATTTTCATTTGCACGTGGTTATCAATTAGAAATAGCCTCTGAGTTAAGAGATGGGGCGTGTATCAACTTCCCCTTTCAGTTCTTGAACCTCATCTGGGTACAGACTCTTGCAGGCTCTGTGCATACTGCCTCAGTCTGTGTGTTCATACGTGTGAGTTCATATGTGTGTCTATCATGTTGATTTAGAGGGCCTTGTTTTCTTGGAATCCTTCATCCTCTCTACCTCTTATACTCTTTCTGCCTCCTCTTCAGCAGGGTTTCTGGAACACTGAGGGGGATGAATTTGATGGAGACCCCTTCTATATCTGAGAGTTCCAAGGTCTCTCACTCTCTGTATAACGTCTGGCTGTGGGTCTCTGTATTTGTTTCCATCTGTTGCAGGAGGAAGTTTCTCTGATGATGGCTGAGCAAGGCACTGTTCTGTGAGTATAGTAGAATGTCATCAGGAATCATTTTATTGTTACATTGTTTTTAATTAATTAATTTACTTTTATACAGTACATATTTGGTTTTACCCCAGTTTCCTGGGTTTTATCCAGTTTCAGGTTCTTGGTCACCAAAGCAATGTTCGGTATGGGTTCCATCTCATGGAGTGGGCCTTCAGTCAAATCAGATACTGGTTGGTTATTCCCACAAACCTTGTGCTGCCACTGCACTAGCATATCTTGTAGGCAGAGCAGCATTGTTGAACAAAAGGTTTGTGGCTTGGTTGGTGTTTACATTTCTCCTTTGATAGTGTGTAGAGTATCTTTCTGTAACAAATATGGTAGCACATAGGGATGAAGGCTCTATGATTTACCAGCTTGACTTCTCCAAGTCCAGTGAATTGTGTAGGTGTTGTCTTCAGAAATGGAGTCGTTTCATCCTTTATGGAGAACAACTTAGAGTCTTGACAATATTTTAGGTTGTTTGGTCAATATCTCAACTAGATGTAACCCAACCCCAGTACTGGAAGCTTCATTTGGTGACAAGAGATGGTCAGTGGGGCACGGTCTCCCTCAGTATTTAGATTGCCTTCATGTATTCATATCTCATTATTTCACTTTAAAAAATGGCCTGTTGATATTCCATTATGTAAATGTGCCACATTTTCTTTATTCATTCTTCTGTTGAGGGACATCTAGGTTGTTTCTAACTCCTGGTTATTATGAATGGAACAGTAGTGAACATGGTTGAGCAAGTGTCTAGGTAGTATAACAAAGCATCCTTTGGCTATATGCTCAAGAGTGGTACAGCTACATCTTGAAATAGATTGATTCCCATCTCCTGAGGAGTGAGGAGCTGCCATACTGACTTCCATAGTGGCCATACAAGTTAGAACCCTCACCAGCAATGGATGAGTACTCCTCTTACTCCACATCCTTGCCAGCATGAGCTGTTACTTGTTTTTATTCATCTTAGCCATCCAGACTGATGTCAGATAAAATCCAAGTAGTTTTGATTTGCGTTTTCCAGATGACTGAGGATGCTGAACACTTCTTCAAGTGTTTCTCAGGCATTTGAGTTTCCTCTTTCTCTGTTCAGGTCGTTAGCTCATTTTTAATTGGGTTGTGTGGTGGTTTGAAAGAAAGTGGGGCCCCTTAGGTAGTGGCACTACTAGGAGGTGTGGCTTTGTTGGAGGAAGTATGTGACTGTGGGGGTGGACTTTGAGGTCTCCTTTGCTGGAGCTATGCTCAGTGTGACACACAGTTGGTTCCTGTTTGACTGCAGATCAAGATGTAGAACTTTCAGCTACCTCTCCAGCACCATGTTTGCCTGTGTGCTGCCTTGCTTCCTGCCATGATGACAATGGACTAAACCTCTGAAACTGTAAGCCAGCCTGAATTAAATGTTTTCCTTTATAAGAGTTGCCATAGTCATGATGTCTCTTCATGTCATCAGAAATCCTAACTAATACATGTTGTTTTCTTGATATCTAGTTTTTTGAGTCCTTTATACATTTTGGATATTAGCCCTCTATTGGATGTGTAGGTGGTAAAAAAAAACTTTTCTCATTTTGTTTTGTGTGAATGATGGTGTCCTTTGCCTTAGACAGACTTTTCAATTTCATGATGTTCCATTTCTTAATTGCTGATGTTGGTGCTGATCTTGGTTCAGAAAGTATTTTTCTTCTTTCTTTAAATTGATCTTGATTATGGACTTTCTGCAAAATGCCTTTATTATGTTGCTGTATGTCCCTTGTAATCCTAATCTCTCCAGGACTTTCATCATGAAGCGATGTTAGATTTTGCAGCTGAGTATGATCTTGCTAAAATAAATAATTATGGACTCTATCTCTAGAACCAACAAAACATACTTTAAATCTATCTATCTATCTATCTATCTATCTATCTATCTATCTATCTATCTATCTATCTATCATCTATCTATCTATCTATCTATCTATCATCATCATCATCTCTCTATCTAATATATATGTGTGTGTGTGTGTGTGTGTGTGTGTGTGTGTGTGTGTGTGTGTGCTAACCTCTTTAGGTAGGAATTTTCCTTCTTTTGCCTTCTGTAGAGGCTGTGGTTGGGAATAAGAGTAGGGGATTGGATATAGAGGAGATGAAAGAGTGAAGGTCTGATGAGGTGGTATTGTGTTCCCCGAAATATTGTGCACCCTAATAAATTTATCTGGGGTCAGGGACAGAAGAGCCACAATATTAAACATAGAGGTTAGGCAGTGGTAGCACATGCCTTTAATCCTAGCATTCCAGAGGCAGAAATCCATGTGTTCAAGGATACAGACAAGCATGGTGACTCACACCTTTAATCCCAGGGAGTGAGGCAGAAAGCAGAAAGATACATAAGGTGTGAGGACCAGAAACTAGAAGCGTTTGGCTGGTTAAGCTTTTAGGTTTTGAACAACACAGTTCAGGTGAGAGCCATTCAGATATGAGGACATAGAAGCTTCCAGTCTGAGGAAACAGGATCAGCTGAGAATTGGCAAGGTAAGGTAGCTGTGGCTTGTTCTGCATCTGATCTACTAGCATTCACCCCAATAACTGGCCTCAGGTTTGATTTTATTAATAAGAACTTTTAAGATTCCTGCTACAGTCTGAAGCTTCCCTGCTTGCTTAGCTGACTTACCTGCTTTTCTGGTGGGATTAGCTGGAGCTTCCTGGAGAATGTTTACTGGAGTTGGGGGATAGGAAAACAGAATGAATGGGAAGGAAAAAGGTCTAAGTGATCCTATGGAGATGGGGGTGGGGAGGTACAGAGAAGAGGGTGAGGCCACAGCAGTTGCTTCAGAGCTGGGAATAAGACAGAGGGTTTGGATTTGGAAGAGAGGAGGGATGGGTGAAGATCTGCAGTCAGCTTACCTTTTTTCCTGGCTGGAGTGGACTGAGGGTTCCCACTGAATTCCTTCTGGGGTTGGGGGCTGGGATAAAACAATGAGTAGGGGAATGAAAGTTTGTCTTGGAAGATCTGTGTGATCCCCTGGACATGATGGGGACAGGGGAAGGGAGACTGCAGTAGGTGGTCTGCCGTAGAGCTGGAGATGAGATTGGATTTAGAGAAACTGAGGGAGTGGTGAAGGTCTGAAATTTTCCTACCCCGTTCCCTGGCTGGAATGTTTACTTTTAAACTTGATCAAAACGAACAAAGCTGGTAATTTAGGTTGTACTGCTCAACGTCCATATTGAACTCCCTTCTTCTTTGGTTCCTATTTAATAGAGAGTGGGATATTAACATTACATACAAGTCCCTTGCTACTCTAGTAGATGTATATGACCAGCTTTCCTCCAGCAGATATACTTTCTGAGATAGAGAGAAGGGAACTGGCTGTCTTATGTAGCAAGGCGTGGTTCTTTGCAAGCCTGAAGGTAGAGGTACATGGCTGGTCTGAGTGAGCTCTGGTAGTCCTTTAGACACCCAGCCCCTGCATCATGAGCATCAAGCTATGTGCTTTGATGGCAGCTGTGCTTTTATTGGAAGGGCATTGTGCTATTAAAGTAGCAGTTTTTTCATGCCATGCCTGAAGATTTGGAGGCATCTAACATTTTTAAACAACTCCTTCAGATACAGTTGGGTCTAGCTATTTAAGCAAAGACATGATGTTATAATTAAGTATTTTCAGGTAGACAAGAAGGCCCATCGGGCTTGTAGCACCTTCTGATGAGTGCAAAGCCACTCCCCCTCAGTAGTACTACATTGTTCAACTATGACCCTGCTCAGGCAGTGAGGTAAAGTCTAATTCTCAAGGTCAAGTGATGATGGTGCATGTGTGGAAGTTAGTACAATGTCCATCCTAGCCAAGAGTGAAGCACAACATATCAAGTCTAAGAATTTCGATTAGAAACACCAAGGAGTATTTCCATCCCAAACAATGGTTGATATTAAAAAGCAACATAAAAAATACTTCCCTTCTGACTCCTCTCGTTTTCTAGATTCTCACCTTGAATTTAATAAAGAGAATCTATTGCCAAATTCACAAAAGCAGAAATAGTCCAAACCCGGGCAAAAGAACAGAATCACATATGCTTTTCTACTTGTTAATAATTCACCACAAATCTAAACTTATTAGTTATTCCTCAGATAGTTTGTCATATGCATTATTGATGGGGTCTTTCCCCTTTGGTTGACTACAGCTGTCATTTTAATTTTTAATCAAATTGTGAAATTTTATAAGTAATTTTTAAAGCCAGGTATAAAGAAAAGATATCTTGGAAGCTATATTTAAATCTCTTTCATCCCTAGTAATGCACTTGCCATTCACAAAATTCCAAATATCAAAATGATTTTAAGGAAGATAATTAAGACACGTAATCCGTTTCTCTAAGTAAACCTAGACTTTATTTATGGCTGTAAAACTTTACATTTTCTGCCTCTAAAGAAGCCAGCAATTGAATATTTATGATCCTGACAATGTCCCAAACTTTATTGTTTTCCTCAAGGGTTTTTACCCAGTCCAAAGGAGATGGAAACAGAAATTTCCCACAATCTGCCTAGTGCTAAACTCCTGTTTCCAAAGCACAGTGCCAAAACGATCTTAGAATTTGTGTGCGTAAATTGGAGGGCTCATGAAAGGAAAAGTTCAGAAGTTTTGAGAAATTTTTAATTGAGTCACATTCCAGTCACTCACTTTGTCTGTAAGGCTCACACAGGCTCACACTTACCACATCTTGTCAAATAGCTTGCAGATAGAAACTTTACATGCAAAATTTTAGAACTTGTGTATTATCGTTATTATTAACTAAAAGCAAAAATCTATGGAATATAGATGCTATAAAAGAAGTTTCATTATAGGAAAACAAATTAGTTTACACATTGAGTTAGAATCAACAGTGTGGGCTGTAAGCAGAGGTTCATTATTTATATGTTGGTTTTGTGGTCTTAATATTGGTTACAATAATATTGGTTACTGTAATATTAGTTATTATACTATTGGTTACTATAATATTGGCTACTTCATCTTTAACCAGAAGATAAAGATTGTCTTGTTACTTGGACCACAGAGCTCTGAAAACTAGAAGCTAATGTAACCATGTGAAGGACTTGTAAGGAATTTATACCATACTTTCATTCAATGTATGAAATGAATTTGAAACAAAACACCACAAGAGAGGATTTAAATGAGAAAGAGGAGACTTAGGAGTAAACTAAACAAAAATCTTGATGAGGCAAAGTAAATGCATATTGGGTTGAACCCATTGGAGAAACATCTTGTTCTTCTAGAGACATAGAAATAAGTACAATTAACAAATTCAGCATTTTGATGTAAAAATTCAATTAAGGTAAAATGGAAAATCTTTTAGTACTAGTTTTCTTATGTTTGTTGCATAAGAGTTCACCTCAAGACACTATTTTATTAAGATTATTGTAAGCTGTATTTTTGCCTTTAAATACAACAGTCTCTACTCGAATTGTTTTTGTGAACAGCTTCTTTTGGGGTGGGGGAAAGAGAACCATGGACAAAAGTCTTGAGTAGAGCAGACTAAGTTTTCTCATACTTTAAACAAACGTATGTATCTCCTGGGACCTAATTCTGTAAAGATTCTAATTTATATTATCTTGGAGGGTGCCTGATGCTCTGCTCAGGTGATACTGATGCTGAAGGACCATATTGGAGCAGGAAAAGACTATGGAGACAGCATCCTGGAGGTTCCATCGATCTGTACAGGTGAAGAGGCAGATGGTCCTGTGCCAGAGGACGGTATCATGGTGGATTTGGCACTGAGTACCTGAGGGCACTAAGCATGATGAATTTTCCTAAGTTCCCCAAGTGAATAGAATTGATTCGCTAATGGAGAATTACCCCCATAGGCATATGTTTTAAATATAGTGCCCTAATTATTTTCCACATTTAATCAAGTGCCAAACATAGATTTTTGAATAGATTACTCCCAGGTAATCTCTGGTGAGACCTAAACAAGAGGAGTGTTTAATGGAACATCCAACTCCAACAGATGGCATGGAGCATCTGGAGGCACAGAGGGGATGGAAGATGTGTTGATGGCCTGCACCTCTAACTGGCGTTAAGACAAGACGATGGGGAAAATCATTACACCTAAAATAGATTCCTCCTCATTTTATTCTTTATCCAGCTATGAAATCAGGTGAGTCAAATTAAACAAAAAAAGTTGTCTAATTAAGTTATAGAAAATAAATTTAAAACCAGAGAGATAGAAAATGAATTCACTCTGGCCTGGCATTTTAAAACATGGAACTGTGATAGGTAAAGGATGTGTGGATGAGAAGGACATGGAAGAGCTGCTTTGAGGACACAGAATAAAATTTATGACAAGAAAGAGACTTATTCCTTCATCAGGACATTTTGCATTTTGGAAAGCACAGCTGAGAACTTCGATGTCTTGATTATTCCAGCCATCCCTTCTTCGTTATTCTTCATGCCTCTGGATATCACAGAAATATATTTTTCTCTAAGCAGAAGTGGACAGGTAAATGAGTGCAGAGATATTGAAATGGGATTAAATTTTCCATAGATCTGTCTTGGGTGCCACATTGGCTCAGTTTATAATTTCAGCAATTAGGGCATCTGTAACAGCTGAGATCACCATGAGGGATCACATGATGAGGAACAGTGCAATTCTAAGCAAACGCACAACAGTTACTAAATGGCTTGCTATCACATTTTAGTACTCAGGTTAAAATTGTGAGTACATCATTCTTTTAGATTTTTTTTTGTATTCACCTCTTTTTCACATTTTTAATATTTATGTTACATATGCTTGACATTTCCCTTACACATCTAAAAGTTTTAAGACAGATGATAGTGAAATGACTAATATGAGCCAGGCAATACTTTAAATGTGACAGAATCTTACATTCTAGCAGGGAGAGACAATAGGTGCATATATAACAATCACATCAATGAAAAAGGTGTTGAGTTTGAGAATGTGGTGATATTGTGTCCCCCAATATATTGTGTCCCCCTAATCAATTTATCTGGGGAATTTCCTCTTTCAAGGAACATGAGTTAACTTTCACCTGGAGTGAGCAAGAAGCTGCAGATGCACGTGAATGGCAGATTGGGAAAGTGAGCACAGTTGAGAAATGTAGAGTTTGAAGGATAAGATCATTTCAGGTAGGGAAAGCAGCATGGGCACAGGAGAGAGAAATGAACTCTATGGGATGGAAAGGAATTCCAGGGTGACTGAAGCTTAGAATATAGCAAGAAGGTGCCAGACTGTTCAATGACCAGGAAGCCCAGAAAAGGATAGCTTATTCTTATAGTCAGACTGTGTCCCCATATGTCCCCCTTCCTAAAATGCCTCTGGAATTCTCATTTTACCTTCCAATACCCACACAGCTTTTTAGGTCCTTTTCATGGCCAACTACTCTCCCCCTTACCAGTCCAGGAATAGGCTGCTTTACTTATTTAGTTCAGGATCACAGAACGAGTTACATGACTAGTTAACATGTCATAAACGCCGAGTCTGATTTTTGTAAATCTGGAAGTTCTAGAGAGTAGAAATTAGTTCACAGTTGCTTATATTTACCAATATCTAATGTTCAGGCCACATGAGGCAGTTGTTGAGTGTTAATTGAGTAAGTAAGTATATGCATGTATATATGTTTGAAAAGAAGCCGAGGAGTGGACTCCGTTGGTGAGGTGCTTACTGTACAAGAGTAAGGACCTGAGTTCAAATCTCCAGCACTAGTGTAAAAAGCTGGGCATGGCAGCATACACATGTATCCTAGTGCTGAGGAGGCAGAGACAGGAGGACCCTTGGAGCTCACTGCCTAGCAGGAATCCTATGAGCTCCAGGGTTAATAAGAGATGATGTCTCAAAACATACAGTGGAGAGAGGTAGAGGAAGATGTGTCTGGCATGATTTCTGCTTCCGTTGGATGCATATGTCTGTGATTTTCAGAACATGTGGTCCTTTTTAGGTTACATATGTAGCATAATTTAGGTTACAACCTACAGCTGGAATGGTAAAAGAGAACCAATTCTTGCCTCATTCTATTTTTTTCTTAAATGCAACATAGCTTTCTCAATTAATTGCCATTGTCTCATGAAAAATAATCCATTCTGCTTAGTTGTGGCTAACCTCTCGATTACAGCTTTATTCTGTTCAGTTTGCCCATCACTGGCTCAGCATTTAGCTGGACTGTAAGCATCACTAAACTGGCCATTCTTCCTTTCCATCTCAGGTTGTAATGCCTTTGGTCAAAAGTTGTTATGTCCTGTGTCCTTATGATTAAATGAGAAATAACAAGGTCTGAATCTTTCCTAGTAAAGCTATCAGATTACTTATTTTATAGATTCCCACAAAATTAAATGCAAATCACGTCTCAAGGGTCATAGTAGCAATGGCTCCAGTTAAGAGTTGAAAATATTGCACAGACTATGGCACATTTACTTAAAAAAGCAGAACAAACATGTTGGGTGTAAATATTTGCAATGAGTGAAGTGATGTAAAGCTTGATTAACCTTCTTCTTTACCACATAGTGTTCATGCACGAAAACGACAAAAGTCTGGCAGGTCTGAGGATCCAAGGCTCTTCCCACTGTTGCTTTGTCAGGTGACATCCACACACTGTCATCATAGCTGTGGAAACTAAACTGTCCCTTCGTGAGCAGACTTCACCACCTGCCCCGTAGAGAGGTCTCATTGGCTCTGAGAGTGTTCACCATGGACCAAGTCTCTGTCTTTGACCATCTCAGCCTGATCATCACACACTTCTTACAAAGGTGAGGTAGTGGGAAGAGTGAACACAGAGACATGGGAAGGTTCATGTTTCTGTTTTGCCCAGGTAAGTTTTCTTCAAATCTCCTTTTCTTTATCTGTAGGATAGGTTAGAAGTGTCTGTCTTCAAGTTGTATTGTGAGAATTAAAGACAATTTAGTGAGTGTAAGCCTCTGTCAGTTTCTTCTCCTCCTCCTCCTCCTTCTCCTCTCTATTTTTAAATGACTATTTTTATGTCTGATTATGTGTGCTTGCAGTACCAATGATTGCCAGAAGGGGGGGTGATGGTTTCCTCTGGAGCTGGAGTTACAGGCAGTTGTGAACTGTCTGTGGCTGCTGAGAACCGAACTTGGGTCCTCTGTAAGAGGAGCCGCCCCTGAGCCACTTCTCCAGTCCCCAGTATTTGCTGAAGAGTGTCGCAGATTTTTTTTTTTTTTTTTTTTTTTTTTTTTTTTTTTACGTATTTCCTTCCTGTAGCTCAGGAGGAAAATGTTCATGCAAGATACCTACATTGACTGCCTGTTTTCTGTTAAAAGATGGAACTCATCCATCTCAGTCTTGGAGGCTAGAAGTCCAAACCAAGCATGTCGCCATCTCCAGCGTGCTTCCCATTGGTGTCACTTCACAGCAGGTGTAACCATCATGGAGGAAATATATGTGTGGACTGAGAGACCACACTGCAGGAGAGGAATCCAAAGCCACAGACTGAGAACTAACTGGGGTACCAAGAGTACTGTGTTAATATCACCAAGGGCATGGTCTTGCCATTTAGGACTTGGTAGTAGGCTCTGCACCTTGGAAGGTGTACCAGCTCAACATGATAGCATGAGTCTAAGCCACATGAAACCATGGTGGATACATTAGTTTTGTCCTCAGTGTGATCAAGAGGTAACTTAAAGGAACACCTTATTAAAACACACTTTCAGAGTTTTCAGTCCTCAGTCTGCAGTTCCCTGGTGACTCTGGGTCTGTGGTGAGACAGAATATCGTCCCACTGGAGCGTGTGGAAGAAGCTCTTCACCAGATGGTAAAAAGGAAGCCTAGAGAGAGGAAGGGGGCCAAGAACCAGGTATAACACTGAAAGGCACAGCCAGGGGAATCTATTTCCTTCAGCTAAGGCCGACTTCTCAGTTTCCACTCCCTCTCACATCGGTTCCGCTGCTGGCGAACAAGTGTCCGATGCCGGAGCCAACATCGGCTATTTCATATTCAAAGCAGAAAGCTGAGGAGGGGGATGCGGAACAGTGAACACCTAAGTCATAACAGTGCAAAACTGACATACCTACTTAGAAACACTCAGAAGGTTACAATGGCTTCAGTGATCACAGCGAGAAAGCACCAATAATGGCTTGAATTAGTGTTTGCAAGTGTGAAGAATAGACTGCCAAGTCACTTATTTCATAGGCTGTCGTAGCTGCTTTCTGCTAGTTTTTCCCAGGGATTCTGGCGTAATTTGGATTGCCACATTTAAAAGTATGTCACACTGTTTAAGATACCCTTAAAAAATGAATATGAGGGGATGGAGAGATGGCTCAGAATTTGAGGTAATTGACTGTTCTTCCAGAGCATCCGGGTTCAATTCTTAGCACCCACACGGTGGCTTTCAGTCATATAACTCCAGTCCCAGGGGACTGAGTGGCCTCTTTTGGCCTCTGTGGGCACTTCATGCACACAGTGCAAAGATATACATACAGGCAAAACATCTATGTACATAATATAGAAATATACTCTCTAAATATTTAAAAAAAGATGAATATGTTCTGATATTTGGGACATACGTTTATACGTATTGAAACATAATTGGATGTTCTATATATGTATGTGTGCATCTGGGCATGTGAGTGCGTGTGTGCGAGTGTGCGTGCGTGTGTGTGTGTGTGTGTGTGTGTGTGTGTGTGTGTGTGTGTATGAGGTACATGTCCATGTGTATCTGTGGGGTGCACCAAAGAAGGATGTTGGGTGTCCTTTCTATCATACTCCATCTTATTTTTTGATAGAGGGTTTTTCACTGAATTTGGAGGTAGGCTGGCAGACAGCAAGCCCCAGTAATCCTCCTGTCTCTGCCTCCCAGAGCTCTGGGAGGTTACAGATGTGTACACAATCACATCTGGCTTCTTAAATGGATGCTGGGCATCAAATTCAGGTTCTCAACAATGCCTCAGATGCTTTTACTGGCTAAGCCATTTCCTTATCCACAGATGTTTTGTGTTTTATCTGAAAACCCTGGCCCAAATTTATTTGAAAAATCTCTGCTTCAAGCATATTATTGAACTTATCCTTAATTGCACTCGTTAGTGTCATCTTGATATTATATGTGAGTTTCATTTCTTTACAGTACATGTTATCATTTTCTATTGAGGATTTTTCTCACCAAAATGTAAATGAGGCCAAGCTGCAGGGGCACACACCTTTAATCCCAGCACTCAGGAGGCAGAGGCAGGTGGATCTCTGGGTTCCAGGCCAGTTTGGTCTACTGAGCAAGTTCCAGAGCAGTCTGGGCTACCCAGAGAAACCTGTCTTGAAAAACCATAACAACAACAACAACAATAATAATAATGATAATGATAATAATAATGAGAACATTCTATCTTCTTAAGGTTTGTTATTGCTACATTCTTTTTACATTTTTTATTTTTTAATTTTTTTTTCAAAACAGGGTTTCTATGTGTAGCTCTGGCTATCCTGGAACTTGATCTGTAGACCAGGCTGGCCTTGAACTCAGAGATATGCCTGCCTCTGCCTTCAGAGTGCTGGGATTAAAGGCAGTCACCAACACTGACTGACTTATTCTTTTTTAAAAGATTTATTTTTTCTTATGTATATGTATCCATTTGAGTCTTTTTTATCCGTTTATGAGACCTTGCAGAGGCCAGAAGAAGGCATTGGGTCTCCTGGAGCTGGAGGGATAGGTGGCTGTGAACTGTCTGAAAGGTATACTGGGAGCTTAACTCAGGTAAGCAGTAAGCACTCTTACCTATCAAGCCATCTCTCTAGTCCAGTGTTACATTCTTACAGATTGTACTTTTGTTATTTTTAAATGATATTCTGCTGGTTTGGAGCTTTGTTATTGTAATAGTAGAAAGTCCATTGTTCCACTATCCATAATACCTTTTCATTTTTAACCGATATCTACACAGGTTGCCATCTCTCCATTTACAGATTATATATTTCTGCCAACCAGATTCTGTCATACTATTGCTTCCTTTTTTGGTCCTTTATCTCCTCATTATCACAAATTCCTTATCTTGTTTCTCTAGAAAATTTTAATTTTATGAAATTGAACCCTGAACACCCTGCCCCCCCCCCCCCGATTTCCCTTCAAGGGATAAAAAGATTGTATTGATGAATGAAGAAACGGCATAGTTTCTGGAGTCCAGTTAGTCTGAAGCAAATTTAGTGCAGTCTGTAATGTTTGGATGCTCCTGAATTATTTCTCCTCAGAGACACCTGTGACTTAGAGGAAAGGAGACTGGGATTGCTATCCAAATATTTATTCTTAGATCCTTCCTCCAAGACTTAATAGCTACATATACTTATAATAACTTAGTAATTTAACTTCTATCCTTTTTTTGTTATAATTGGAACTGTAATATGATTTTAAAAATCACATAATTCAATTATGACACAAATAATTATTCTAAGGCATACAATAATATACATGAAAATGCTTTATGAGCTATTACATGCCAGTGTAAGATATTAACTTTAGTGTATTAAACTATATTATTCATTATACATTGTTCAGAACTTATGTTGTAGATACTTGTACTTGATATGTACACAAGTGTATGTATTTATACTACACTATGCATTTATACTATACAAACTGATCATTCTTTTGCCTTAAGATATTGACTTTGTATATTCTTTGTTACTTAGTTTCAATTCAACTTGAGCAAAGTGACATAAAGTGTATACCATGAATTCTTTATTCTCACCTGTCAATCAATAAAATTAGTTTTTCAAAGAAAGTTGCAGAACAAGGGTATGGATGTTGCAAAGACTCACAGAGCCTTGATGAGCAGCACTGTTTGCTCTTAGAAGAATAAAGAACAAACCACATGAAGTTTCATTATTTATTAGACATTAACAATTGATTGATTCTGCTCAGTTACCTGCCATTACCCTCCATGATCTATATTGGGAGAAGCTTCCTTTCAGATCTGGGAAAGGACACCCAAGGGCCTTTTCAATCAGAAGCAATACGTTGCAGAGATTGGAGTGAGTCTAGTGGGCCTGTCAATAACATGGAATCTGTCCTGTATCAACATGCTTGAGGTCACTTTCATTCTGTTTTGAATGTTGTAAAAGAGGCTAGTCATGCTGATTACAATTCTGCAAGAAGTGAACTTAATCATCTCAAAGAAGCCCCGTATCAATGGATTTCTATGTTGTGACCCTTGCATTCACAGCGAGTCATGCATTTCAATCCACATTAGGCAGAAAATATATGTTTTGATAGGCTTTGATTTTACTTAAATAGTGCAGATTTTAAGTAATCAAAGAGAGCTTATGTGATAAGGGTCAAGGTCTTAGAAGTACTTTTCCGTCAATAAGGAAGGAAAGAAAGGGGCTGTTTAAGTATGAGACTCCATAAATATAGAACCAGACAACATGGGAATTATAAACAGCAAAATGGTTATAGAGAAAAGTGAAGAAGTTGGAATCATTTGCAGCTACATAAAGCCAGGGTCAAAGAGGCCCAGTGGGGTGGGATGGGGTGGGGTGGAGTGGGGTAGGGTGGAGTGGGTGGTGTGGGGTTAGGTGGGGTTGGGTTGGGTTGGGTGGGGTGGGTGGTGTGGTGTGGGTTGGTGTGGAGTGGGGTTGGGTGGGGTGGGGTGGGATGGAGTGGGATGGGGTGGTGTGGGGGTGTGTGGAGTGGGGTTGGTCGGGGTGGGGTAGGGTGGAGTGGGGTGGGGTAGGGTGGGGTGGCTCAGTAGGTAAAGCACTTGCTGTGAAAGCATAGAGGCATGAGTTGGAGTCTCCAGGACCCTTGTAATTTGGGCCTGGCAGCTCAACCCTCTAACCCAGTGCTCATTTGGTGATGGGCAATAGAAACAGGGGAATCCCCAGAAGGCCATGGGGCAGCTAACCTGTCTGCACAGAGACAAACATGAGACCCTGTCTCAAATAAGAAGGAAAGTGAGGACTGAGGCTAGCATTATTCTGACTTCCATATGTGTGTGGTGGCCCACGCACAATGTTCTCCTATGTGGATGCTCATATGCCATTTTCTCTCTCATGCGTACATAAACACACAGACAGACAGACAGACAGACAGACACAGGCACACCACAGGCACACACAGACACAGACACACACAGACACATACACACACATAGACACAGACACAGTCACATACAGACACATACACACACACACACATACACACACACACACACACACACACACACACCAGAGACTTCAGAGTCAAATCTATGATTTTGGTCTCTAAATTTCCAATGATTTTTTTTTCCACTTTTAACTCTTAGATTTCCTCCCTCCCCCATATTTTCCTTCTTTCTTCCTTTTATTTTTTACTACCAATTATTACTATGTTTTAATAATCTTAACAGTTAAAATGTAAGCTTGGGGATCTGATGACCTGAGTTCAAATTCTTTCTCTGACACTTATTAGCAAGGAGTCACAGGTAAATTGTGTATTTTCTCTAGGAGTCAGTTTATTTTTCCATAAAATATGAGTTGTACTATTTCTTTTAAGAGATATTGATGGAAAGGTGTACAGATTCATTCCTGTGCCTGGATAATAATTATTTGCTATTATTATTGCTACTATCCTGTTTTGCTTGTATTGGTGTTAAGATCTGAGTGATCACTATAAATGATCCTTTCATTTTTGTATGAAGTGATACATAGAAAGACAATGTACATTAATAATGGAAAAATAGGACTGAAGAAGAATTGCAAACATTTTCCTCCATAAGAAACAAGAATTTAAGTGAGAAAGACACTATAGTTACTGAGGAGGGCTGTAAGAAACAATGATGTTAATAAAAGGGAAACCACAGCCACATGTGAAAAATTGGGATAAACTGCATTTTTTATAGCAGCTGGAATTTTATTTTTGAGATTATAATACAATTATGTTTCTCTCTTACCTTTCCTCTCCCAAACCCTCCTATGCACCCCTCCTTGCTGTGCTTCAAATCCATGGCTTCCTTCTTCACCGATTCTTATTGCATGTGCATATATATATATATATATATATATATATATATATATATATATATATACAAATTTTAAAGACTGGAGATACAGTTCAGTGGCTGATTGCTTGTCTAGTTTATGAAAAGCCTTGAATTCAAACCAGCACTGCCAATCAGGAACAAGGAAAAAATAAAGATAAAAGAAGGGAAACAGACAAGACACCTGATGAAACACTTTGGGAGAAAATATGAAATCATACATATGTATATTTAAAAATGGGTGCCCAACTCAACTATGTTTATTCCTGCCTCTTCAACATAAAATTTTGTAATCATGGAATTTTTATCCACACATGTTATTCTTAGATGGATTACAAGCTAGTTGCAAGACTAAACAAGCAACACATGTATGCTCTTCACAGCAGACAGATGGGGAAAAGAACAAGCTGAATCCTTGAAGATGAACAGTGTAGGAGCAAACACATCAGCATGTCAAGGGAGGAAGAGGCTAATAGCATATAGGGCTCCTGTACAGAAATACATACAATGCTTCCAAAGCTCTGTGTGCAGTTAGTTGGTCCATGTGTCAATGTTCTAGGCCCAGGGATTGACCAACAAGCCAGTGCACCAAATCCCTTTTCAATAACTACACATTCTCAGTGGCTTGTTTTTATTGCATCATTGTAGAAAATTTACTTTGTTTATGGACTTTACTATGCAGTTAAAGATGACCTTGAACTTATGATCCTCCCACCTCTACCTGTTTAATACTGGAGTTATAGGGGTGGGCCACTGTAGCTGAAGTTTTCCTGTGTCCCACCCGGCCCATGGTCAGGACAAATCTCTCTCACCCACCAGTCCTGCAGCCGCTTGGACCCAAGTAAATACATAGAGGCTTATATTAATTAAAACTGTTCGACCATTAGCTCAGGCCTACTACCGACTAGCTCTTACATTTAACCTAACTCATAATTCTTATTTATGTTTAGCCACTTGGCTTGGTAGCTTTTCTCAGTTCTGTCTTCACATCTTGCATCCTCTGTGTCTGGCTGGTGACTCCTGACTCAGCCTTCCTGTTCCCAGCATTTTCCTGTCTGGCCAATCAGTGTTGTATTTATCAACCAAATCAGATCAACACACATTCACAGCATACAGAAAGACATCCCCAGCAGGCCACCACATCTGGCATTATATGGTGCTTAGGAGAGAACTTAGGACTTCATGTATGCTATCTGAGCACTCTACCAATAGAGATGCATCCTAAGCACCTATGTTTTTAAATGATTGAAGAAGGCTCAAGGGAGGAATGTTATCACATGATGTGATTTTTTTTTATGCCACTCAGATTTCAGTGTCCAGTACTAGAGTTTATTTGGAACATAGCCAAGCTCATTATTTTATACTGTTTATAGTTCTGTTCACACTACAACGGAAGATATGAATTGTTGCAACAGAATATATCTGCTTACTGTCTGGCTCTCTACTGAAAAATGTTTACTGACCTCTGATTGAGATCACTGAGCCATCTGTGAAAGAGTCTGTTGCCATCAGGACCAGAGTCAGTCAACTGAGTGGACTGGAGAGCAGAAAAATGCTAACCATGGATGGATTCTGATTCTACTGTCAGCACCCCCCCCCCCACAAGCAGATCAAGCTACACAACTATCTCACCATGCAGAGGGCCTAGTTCAGTACCATGCAGGCTCCACAGCCATTGATCCAACTTTCATGAGTTCCCACTAGTGTGGTTTCGTCATCTCTGTAGGTTTCCCCATCATGATCCTGATGCCCTTGATCATAGAATCCCTCTTCTTTCTCTTGCACTGGACTCCTGGAGCTCTGCCTGTGGATCTCTGCATCTGCTTCCATTAGTCACTGGTGAAAAGCTCTGTGATGACAGTTAGGGTATTCACCGATCTGATCACTGAGGTAAACCAGTTCAGTTCCAGGCACCCTCTCCACTATTGAGCAGGCTTTTTGGAGCCCACTACCTATGATGGGACACCTTCTGCAGCCTTGAGGCAGGGGGAAGGGCTTGGACTTGCCTCTACTGGATGTGCCTCCCCATGGGAGGCCTTGCCTTCTTGTGGGAGGGAAGTGGGGGGGGTGGGTTGGGAGGAGGAGGCTGGGGGAGGCAGGTGGAGGCAAGAGGGGGATCTTTGGTGTGTAAAATGAATGAAAAAATTTTCTTAATTAAAAAAAAAAGAAAAAAAAGAAGGAAAAATGATACAGCGATAGACCTTGTTTAAAAAATGCTAACCATGGTCTATAGGTAAGGAGAGAGGAGAGCCTTTTAAGGACACATAAATAAACTGTAGATCAACAAGATATTGAGGATAATTGTCTCTTGCTAATACTTGTTCACAGTGTATGGGTAGAGAAGATCATGGCATTGAAAAGCAAGTTATGGAAGGGTGAGACCTTAAAAGGACAGGCTGACAAATAGGCAAAACATGTTTTTCCCTAGGATGGAAATGTTTCTCCTCACTCAATCTTATTCTGGATCTTTTAGCTTAAGAGGCTAGACTGCTATCAAAAGAGTCTGGTCATAGCTGGTAACACATGACACTTCAGACCTCAGATGACAGCATTTCACTTTTGATAATTTTATCTTAGAATCCAGCATTATGAGATTTATACATAGGGTTTAATTCCTATAAACACCTAAAACAGATGCAACATAAAAACAAGAACAACTGACCATATACCAGTCGCTTATCCATAGAGTCTATTCTGTATCACTTCCTCCAAAATGATTGAATTTCCCTCCTCGAGACGTTAGCTCCAGATCCTTCCCCAACGTTTTCATTTTCTGCTGCAGAATCATTTCCTAACTCTATAACACATTACTGATTTCCTCCTCTTGAGAAAATTCTCGCTATACTACCACATAGTTATCTCCTGCATGCTTTCTTCTTCAGCTACTATTTAGACTTAACTTTATTTCTCTCTTTATTCATTCTCCCCGGACCAGGTGCTAATGTGCAAGAGTGTAACCATAGCTGCACTATAAACTCTTTGAGAACCAGGCCACAGTGTGTTGTTTTCTGCTCCACATCATTAAGCTCAGTATTTGGAACGTTCTGGGGGGGACACAGAATGGCTGTTTCATTTCATTGCTAAAGGTATTTCTCCCCTGATCTGCTCTCCTCTTCCCAAGAGTGAGTTCTCTTCCTAAAGAAGAGGGAGGGAAAACGATGAGTTCTCCTAAAGCTCAAATAGTGTTGAAATGGGTCACAGGTTGATCCAGTCACAAGTCTCCCTGGATCCAAATATTGTTCACTTAACCAAAAATAATTCTTACTATAAAATGACTAATTAATACTTACTGAAAGTTTCTCTTCATGAGAGCATGTTTGTTTCCTGGGGAAGTAAACTTGGAGGGTTTTTTTTTGTTGTTGTTGTTATTTGTGTGAATAAATAGATGGCTTTGTAATTATCAGTGCAATGATACTTTTGCTACTAGTTTTATACCAACTTGACACAAGCTAGAGTCATTTGGGAAGAGGGAAAAATGTCTCCATAAGATTTGCTTGCAGGCAAGTCTGTAGTGCATTTTCTTAATTGGTGACTGAAGTAGGAGGGCCATGATCAGTGTGGGTGGTGACACTCCTGGGCAGGTGTCTGGGGCGTTTAAAAAGGCAGGCTAAGTAATGTAGGAAAAGCAAGCCAGAAAGCAGCGTTCTTCCATGGCTTCTGCTTCAGTTCTTGCCTCCAAGATCCTGCCTTTCTTGAATTCCTGCCCCAGCTTTCTCTGATGATGGACAGTGATGTGAGCATGTTGGTTGAAATAAATCTTTTTCCTCCTCGGATTGCTTTTGGTCATGGTGTTTTTATCATAGTGCTAGAAACCCTAACTAAGACAGCATTTAATTAGGGCAGGTGATTCACAGCAAGAGCACAAGTTGATCCTGTGAGCCTCATCAAAGCTTTCACAGATTATGTTCAGCATTTCAAGTATTTATTTATTTATCTATTTTTATTTGTTTATTTGTAAGATTGTATTTCAATATTTTAACATTTCTCCTTTCTCATTGCTTCCTCCAAACACTTCCATAGACCCTTCCCGGCTGTCCTTCAAATTCATGACCTATTTTTAATCCATTGTTATTGCATGCATATATGTATTTATGTATACATATATTCCTGTTGATTTTATATGTTACTTGTATGCGTGTTTGCAGGGCTGTTTGGCACTGGACATCCAATTGGAAAGTGACCTCTCTCCCTCTTAGCTTTACTCAGTTGCCTGTAGCTCTTTGTGTAGTGTTGAGTCCTTATGAGTTTCCGCCTGGTTCCAGTTTAACATGTTTGTTGGTGTTCCCCTTGTTCAGCTCACATTTGGGCAGTCATGTTTTATTTTACATGTGTGAGCCTTTGCTCGCTTGTGAGTGCAGCGTGTGTGCAAGTACTCAGTTGCCAGCAGAGGCCAGAAGTGGGCACCAGATCCCTTGGAACTAGAGTTAGGTTGATTGTGACCTACCATGTGTGTTCTTGATAATAGAACCTGGGTCCTTTGCAAGACCAGCAAATACTCTTAAAGGCTGAGCCATCTGTCTAGCCCCCAGATTTCAGGTAAAGCTGAACTCTGAGACAGAAGAATAAGAAAAAAACTGGCTGTGAAAGCAATATCAATGTATTTCCCCCCTCAACTGTACCTTCCACTCAGAAATATTTGAGAGTCCCCAAATTGCATCAGACGGTTTTAAATGAAGGTTGCATTTGAGAGCTTCTTTCGGCAACAAGCAGAGCTTGATGGCGAAAGCTCAAACAGTGTCTCAGATACAGCAGGAGAAACCAGAAAGCAGCTGACGCTATAAAGAGCTGCAAGTGAATGCAGGAAATGAAGTAGGCGGCCACCTCAGCCTGCCTGTTTCAGTGTGAGGAGCGAGTCCCACCAGTTTTATGGAGAAAAATGCCGCTCAGGGTAATATATGTACGCCCCACATTTTAAAGGTGTGCTTTGTGCCTTCTATATGAAAGTAAAACCAAGTAGGGAATTACTCACTCTGCTCTCTCTAGCCCTCAGTATTAAAGGATTCAGTTGTCTGCGAGTTCACCAACTACATCCTTGAGAGTGGTACCCATGAAGTTTTGAAACCCAAAGAGTGCAAATGACATGAACTCCTATTTTTTACATCCATACAGCAATAAATTCTTATGGCTGTGGTCATTTTGTGTTACTTTATGATCCCCTCGCTAGATGTAACAGGGGAGAGTAGTTATCTTTTTGTTTTCTCAAAGAGAAAAAAATACTTAATTTAAAATAAGTCATGGAAAAGTCTTCCCATTGGAAAGGGATTAAAGCTGGCTATGTTCCTTTTAGTCTTTCCTCTATATTTTATAAATGTCCTTGCACTTTTTGTTAATTACTTGATTATAAAGTCCTTTCAAAAAATCAAATACTTTACATGGCTAAGTAGTAAAAGTTTAATTTAAAAGCATCAGACCATGACATAATTTTAGCTTAAAATGAACCTCCTGAGCTAACCAAATCATAATTTTTTTTTTCCAGGTCACAAACTATCATATATACTTTCTTATTTAAAAACACCACTTCAGGCAAAAATCTAAAATTTGTTCACATTCCTTCTCTTTCTCATAGCTACGCGTCTAACTTAGATTTTAAACTTTAACTTTTACTAAGTAATCCAATTTGAGGGTGTTCTTGGTACTTTTTGAATACACAAGCCTCCAGCATTTGGAGATCATACAAAGCACTAAATATTGATATGCTAGAATTTGAGAAGGATTCCTTTAGGGCACACCAGTTCTTTGTTCATATTTTTTTTCTCTTTTATTACCCTGTGAAGTGCTCTGTCCATAATGAAACTAAGTTAAATTTGTTGCACAAAAATATAGTAATTCAAGCATATGGAATAATTTAGCTCTGTGACCTTATAGCAAATATTTAATTTTGTTGGACTTTAGCTCTTATTTTTTTAAATCTCTATGGTGATAAAGTTTAAATTCTATGGCCTATTAAATTCTAAGTTCCAATATTCTATAATTACATGAGCAGTTAAATTGACTGTCACAAGAACAATGGGCATTGAACTGACATGATAAGCAAAAGCTTTGTCTGACAGATTTTTTTCTTATACTCTCTAATACTTCCAAGCATCCACAGTGACCCTCCTGGACATGAAAGAGTAGTATGTTTTAAGATACTCATATGACCATGTTTTGAAGTAGATTATGCTGTGGGATGTTCTGTAATCTCTGAATGTGTTGCTCTGATTGATTGATAAATAAAAATGCTGATTGTCCAGTAACCAGGCAGGAAGTAGAGGCAGGACAAGCAGAGAAGAGAATTCTGGGAAGAGGAAGGCTGAGTCAGTAGACACCAGCCTGAAGTCCAGGGAGAAGTATGTAATGGCACACAGGTAAAGCCATGGAACACGTGGCAACATATAGATTAACAAAAATGGGCTAATTTAAGATGTAAGAACTAGTCAGTAGTTAGCCTGAGCTAATGGCTGAGCAATTTTAATTAGTATGAGCTTCTGAGTGATTATTTTATAAGTGGACTGAGGAGCTGTGGCCCCCCTCTCCCAGCAGGACCAGGAAAACTCCAACTACAAGATTATGCTTGGTACTTCTTGAATTGAATATCTTAATTAAATGAGAAAGCATTATCTTCATGGAGAAAAGTACCATGCTGTAGGTTAGCCTTAAATAATACTTAGATATGAGTACCCTGTCCAACAACAACTTCCACGTTGCACTGTTATACTGAACTAAAGGTCACATAAGATTAGACAGTGTGCTTCTGGTTTCTAAAATTACCCACAGGCAAAACCATGAAAATCTGTAAGAAGTTTTGTGCCTTTTCTATCATCCAAGGAATGAAGCAAATCCTATCATTACATGGGTGTTCTGAGGTTGACTAAAAGTGAAGCATTAGAATAATAATGAAATGAAATGATCTTTATTTTTTCAGCTCTATGTAGCAGCTATGAAGCTAGGGCTGGGGGAGACACTTTCCATGATAATTCTGATGGAGAGGCCAGGTTTCATCTCCTTTTATTTATAACATGAGATTTGTCCATCCGTAGTCACACAAACAGTCAAGTTAGATTTGTGATTTGAACCACGGGTGCTACTAAAGGATACAAAGTAACTCTCAGCATTCTCATTAAGGTCGAAACATCTCTCATTTTGAAAATTACTTTTAGTAATTTGGTGAGTAATTTATAATTACTTTTAGTAATTTGATGAGATACAGAACTATCTCAGGCTCTAAGAACTCCATGGATTTTATAATTTTTAGGTCTGCAAAACTGAAGGAGACAAACAGTGACTACTCTTCTCAGAGGCTAAGGCAAGCACCTAAAATTATACAACTTGTTCAGATCTTAACCTGAAACATCTCCCTGCAGAGTAGAAAGAAATCTAAGATCACTTCCTTCAGCCATGTGTAGGAAGCAACAGATTTAAATAAAAATAGACAAAAGAAGTCAACATCATCATGCAGACTCTGGATCACAAGCTACAACCTGTGGCAAGCTACAGAATATATTATAGAGATTCAGCTGTGTATTAAAGCTATACTTTGACTGCCTAAGGGTCTATCAAAAGGCAAGCCATTTATTATGAATATTTGGTGTTATCCAGCCTTTAATATTTCAGCTGTCTTCTGCTATGAAATTCTTGTGTACCCAAATATTTCCAGACCATTTGGCTAACAGTTCAGCTCCCCAAACCTGCTGAACTTCTAAGTAACTAACTCCCCCACTGAGCCTAGGAGACAAGTTGGCTGGGGATGCATAGCTTTGCTTTTTGTGCAAATGATGTCTTGAGGCCTAGTGGCTCTGGAGAACAATTGACTGAGAACAAAAGAGGTTTTTACATATCAAGGTGGAAGGTAGAGCAACGTTCTGGAGGAGGCAGAGAACTGAGTGGCCAGGGAAAGAAAGAATAGGCATTTTCCATAGAGACCGTCAGAACAGCATGGCCATAGAGAAGAGAGGAAGACAGAAATTTTGTAGATGGTAAGGCAGAACTCTTGTAGAGTCCATCAGTGCCAGGAGTAGAGAATAGTAGAGATGGAGAACGAGGAAACAGAGGACGAAGATGAGGCTGGAAGCATAAGAGCTTAGTCATTAGCAGGACTATGAGAGGGAACCAGATGGAACTGAAGCTGTGTAGACAGGATTTCAGACTAGAGAAATAAAGTAGATGGATAAAGAACTTGGTGCATCTAGATTTATTCTTGTCCTGAATGTCTAATGGAGCTATAGCTGTATTGATAGAATTTTGTCTTAGAGGAATAAAGTTAATAGACATATGAACATAATGTATATAGATTTTTTTCCCTCAGATATCCCACACTGGATGTAGCGAAATCCCCGGGACCCTGGGTATTCCGTAACAACCACCACAGAGCGTTTATGCTTAGAGAGGTGCTAATTATGTTAAATCAAACCAGCCAATCCAACATCCCAAATGACGAATTTTGAATTTAGCGTGCCAAATAACATTAATGCTCTGATATCTACATTATAGAGCTAAGTACATAAAATATAACTGAAACTTGTCCCCAAATGCTTTTTAGTTTGTTGACTGTAGTTAAAGTATTTCTGTGTCCTGCCTGGCCCGCGGTCAGGACAAATCTTTCCCCCTCACGTCCCCCAAGTAAACACACAGAGGCTTATATTAATTAAAACTGTATGGCCTAATGGCTCAGAATTCTTGCTAGATAGATTTTGCATCTTAAATTAACCCATTTCTATAAATCTATACCTTGCCACGTGGCTCATGGCTTACCAGTATCTTTACATCTTGCTTCTCATGGTGGTGGTGAATGGCAGCGTCTCCTGACTCAGCCTTTCACTTCCCAGAATTCTCTTCTCTCTTTGTCCCACTTATGCTTCCTGCCTGGCTACTGGCCAATCAGCACTTTATTTTTTAACCAATCAGAGCAACACATTCACAGCATACAGAGCAAAATCCACAGCAGATGACCTTCCTTGGTTCAAGATATTTCAAGGGTGGACTGCCAGTTCTTACTTGGTGGAACTTTAGTTTGCTTAGCTCCCTGAACTTAGTCACTGAGGCCTCTGCTGTTTAGTACCTCCCCTGCTAAAAAGACAGTGACCCTTCCCCATCTCCTGCTTTTACTCTTTGAGTCATGTGATGAACCCCTTACAGTGGGACCGTGCATGAAGAAGGTCTATTGACTTGGCTGGGAGATTTTTTTTGTTATTGTTATTTCAGCAAGAGAGTTATGCTAATATCAAGATATGGGAGCAGGGGGATGAGGCTTTTATGTCTGAAAGAGACCAAAAGATTGTGCAACTAATTTGAAGTACTGCTGCTGATTAGGAATAAAATAAGCCGAGCAGGAGAGAAATGCTCTCTTTTCATTAGACACTACAGCTGTGCCAGAGAGCATACACAAAGTCTCCTTATGATAATTATGAAAGGACTGTGATTTTGCTCTCAGCCTTTAAATTAAACCTCTTCATGGCCTAAATCCATGTTGGCTGCTTGATCTTTCTCTTTCCAGGACTTCCAATTATGGCACTCTAAAATTATGTGGCTTCTCTCTTCACTGTTCTCAAAAGTATTTGAGACTTCAGTATTGTGAGTCTTTCTCATTAGAGGGTTAGCTAAACACGTAAGTTTTGTACAACCTTTAGCATTTTAAATTTAGCTCTTGGATACATGTGTGTCATGCATTTCAATTCATTTTTTAAAAAATAGAATCCATTCCATTCCATTTGATTCAAATTCCTGGTAGAGGAAATAAGCCCTGTGAAATTCATCAGTGACAATGATATTCAAGGGCAATACATTAAAAAATATTTTCCCTCTGTCTTCTAAGTAGTGAGTGAACTTAATTCACAAATTAACCTCTCCAAACTCAACAAATCTCATTTTACTGAACTAAGACATATTATGACATAATATTCTATCATTGGGCTTGGACAAGAAATCCATTATTAGTCCATATAGAGCATGTAAAATGTGGGAAAATTTCTGTCTCCAAAAAAGTAATTAAAACTTAATTTAGGGCAAGGTTGATGACTGCTTATTTGTTTGTTCTCTGCTAGAATTCTGATGATCTTGGAAGCATATTTATCCTCAAGTTTCAGGGAAACCAAACCAAACCAAACTAAACCAGACCAAACCAAACTAAGACAAAAGCACTTCTCTACTACCTCGTTGGAACTTAACCAGAGAGCCCAATATAGGCTCTATAGGATAATGAGACAAGAGTATTGCTTTAAGCTACTGATTTATGATTGTCACAGTAAGAGTGAAAAAGGAGACAGCAGCTGTATAAGTAGATGACAGTATTTCCCTTGTCTCTGGCTGTGTCCTCAGTAAAGTGGAAGATGTGTGGCATTTGAAGTCTCTTCATACACCTGGATGGATGCAGGAAGGTGTGAGCATAATGAGGAGAGGCAGGAAAGGATTTGGGGAAAGTAGTTTCAATTACATACTCCCAGCAATTGGATTTATTGGGAACTTAGTGGGAACTTAGTGGGAACTTAGTGGGAAAAGCATGTATATGCTAGGATGTCTTCGAGTTGCTTCATACAAGATGAATCTCACCCGCTTAGAAATTGGTGTCCAGACTGTAATACCGGTATTGCTTGAAGATACTGGTTGTGTAATTCTTTCTGAGTTCATAGAACGACAAATATTATTTGGGGTAGGTAGCTAGAGTTTTTTTAGGCTTTGTAGTGGAAGTTCAAGTTCCAAGCATTTAAATGTGCAAGAACCTAGACACACACTATTCTATGAATTTTTCCTTAAAAACATGTTTTTGAAGTGTTTCATGGAATTAATAAAGTATACCAGAAGATTGGAAGAACCAATGCTCTGCAATTTGTAAACAAGCTATAGCTAAGTTTTGTTACGGTTGATTTTACATATGTTTGATATAAAATTAAGGATAGTTTGTAAAATTTCAAGACTCATAATATAAAATAGTTAGTAAAATTTATATCTAAACCAATAGAATTATTAAATTATTAAAATAAATTTAATGGAAGCATGCTACGTCTGAAGGGACAGAGATTAAAAATTTGTTTTATAACTCTTAGTATAGTGGCCTTAAAGGATAGGTTATTCTAATTTTTTATGATTATAAAGATACAAAAAATTATTTGTAAAGTGGAAATAAAGTGGAAATTCAATAACAAAGGATAATTACATTTTTGTATTCATTTACTTATACAATAAATTGTGTCTTCTAGGTTTTTCATATCCTATATTAAGCAAAATAATCATTCTCTCAAAATGTGAATATACAACTGGTAATTGCTATAATAATGTGAAATGATATTAGCAAAACATATTTTTAATGAATATTCATGAAACAATGTAGAAAGACTTTTATCAAGCCCATAACGGATGCTCCCTTTGTGGAACAGGACTACAGGTGTTGTAGTTTTTGTGACCATGTCAAAATGTGATTGCAGTCCTTTTCCTTCTAGGCAAATGTTCTTTGCTGCCCTGTGAAGTTGACCGTGTACAGATGCCTTCATTTTGAGAATCAACTGTCATTTCCAAACAGCATTTAAGGACAGTGTACAATTTGCCAAGTTCTCCTTTTTCTGTTGTGATGGATTTAGAAGCTTGTGATGATATCAAACCATCTGTGTTTGATTTTGTTGACTATGTGTTGGCTATAGAGTTGACTATGGTCTGAAGGGGTTTCAAGTACAACCTAGCCTAATCAGACTTCAAGGATGTGTTGCTGTAGGAACACACTAACATGTCCTTTGGTGTCATGCTTGGTGGATAGTAAGCAAAGCGTTTTGAAGTTAGATTCATGGTTGCCCATATGATGTAGGGATGGACATTTGGCTAAATAGTCTAAGATATCCCAGGAGACAGATACTTGTGCTTCTGGGACAGGATCTGGCAACATTCTGCATGGAGACCCAGATGGCAACTATTTTGATTTTTTTTGAGCCATGTGAGTCTCTGATGCAAATTTTGTTTTGTTTTTACAAACCTTTCGTTCCCAACTTTGAAGATGCTCCCCAAAATCAAACTTCAACTAATATTGGCCTTTAGGAGCGCCAAAACTCCCTAACCTTTGCCATAGGTGGATAGTTTCTAGATGGAACCTTAGCAGTTGCTTTTGACTATCACTGACTCCAGTTTTTAGGGTGCTAATGATATAAAATGAACTTAGAAAAGATAAACCAGTTTGAATGCAGGAAGCAAGAAATTTGAGAGTGTATGAACTTGAAGATCTGCAGGCTGAAGTCTCACCTCTTCAAAGACAAAACCAAGAAGACCCTTGAGGTGCTAATCTAGCAATGGGTGTTAGGATAGGGCTATAGCTTGAGGTGCTAGTCTAGCAATGGGTGTTAGGATAGGGGCATGGCT